>ML777693.1:364592-383641 GCA_009831015.1 Picea engelmannii | reverse complement strand
ACTTTTGCTCATGGCTCACAAGGCTTGACTAGGCTCACAGAGGTTGTACGTTCCCCCTGACTTTTGCACTAGTCTGTCTATGCTCACAGAGGTTGTACGTTCTCCCTGACTTTTGCACTAGACTGTCTATGCTCACAGAGGTTTATGTTCCCCTGACTTTTCCATTAGACTTACAAAGCATCTCGTTCGTCCTGACTTTTGGTTTGACTCACAGAGGTTGTACGTTCCCCCTGGCTTTTGTCAATACCTCACAAGACCGGTTGATTCTCCAAATCTCCCTGGCTAGCCTCAGGGTGGCCCATATGGCCTCTCATTGGAGAATGACTGTCGATGCTGCCAAATTTAACAAGAATATCCTACTTTCATGGAAAAAACTTGGAAGATATGGTATCATTGAAAGAGTCTACCTTGATCACCCACAAGATAACTAATATATACATAATGACCTCGTCTGTTTGAGGATGATCAGTCTATCAGATGAGACAGAGTGATAGACATAGTGCCAAGTGTTCAGGAGAGATCAGCGAATCAAAGTGTTGTAAAAGATTGAGCATGAAAGTTGTAAGTAGTGTTGTGTGGGCAAGATGTGTGATAACAGTGTAAGATTTTGTGTCATGGAAAGCATAAATTTACTCTCTGTAACTGTATTGTATTGTTGCAGTAATTAACAAAGTTACATTTTATGTAATCTACAAGTTCAGTGGTTTGTATCTGATCTTACTATGCATGATTTGATTGTCTCCTGATGCTGAAACCACAACTAGCTAAGATAGGAGCTATAACATCTGGGCATTGAGCTACACTTTGGTTTTTGGTTGCTCCGAGTTGTTCTCCTAGGAAGAGGGCACATGAGCATTGAAGGGGATTCCTTGCAAGACGGGTGTGGCACGTGGGAGAGATTCCCTTGCACCACTATGACAGATTCCTTACACTTATGATGCTTGGCATCTTCTATTTTTGGTCAGTGTAAGATTATAACAGATTCTATGACAGTTGTGACAGATTCTGCTTAAACAGTTCTCACAGCACTATGACAGATTACTTACACAGTTATGACAGATTCATTTCATGGAAGAATGTGTAAGAGCTATTCTAGGCATAGGTAGGGTGCATTGCTCTAAGAGAGTTTCCTTTGTATGTGGGGCGCTTTCTTTGAGAACTATTTTTCGCAGTTAAATTTCCCTCTTGCCAAGTTTGACTATATGAAGGCACACCAGTTAAGGTTATATATTCATATATGTGAAGTGTGTTAACACATAGTGAAAGTGTGAAGGCTTGAGAGAAGCCAATGTAGTCCTTGAGGACAGTTTTGTATTTTTCTTGTGTTAATGAGAAGATAGTGATTTCTATTACAAAATTTCAGCGCACTGTCCGCTTCATGTTGTTGTTTGTGTAGATCAGATTTCATCTTTTGCAATGCTGATCTCATCTCTTGATATGCGGTGTTTGCATTTCTGAGTTTCCCATTCAACACTTTTGTTTATGCAGATCCAAAGCATTGATTGGTGTTTCAATCTTTCTGTTTTAGTTGTAGGACAAATTCTTGAGTGCAGATCTATGTATCATTGGGATGTAAAATTACAACATGGTAGCAGAGTTGTGCATCTGAAATTCTCCTGATCCGTGTATGGAATGCACTACTACCTGTGAGAGGGAGCCGTTAGAGGATCTCAGTGGGTGTGATGCCCAGAAGACTCCAGAGATTAGGGTGATCCATGCATGTGGGTGAGATGCACATGTAGCTCTAGGATTGGAGGATTTGTTGTCTGACATAGGCACAGTGAACTTGTGATAGGTTGATTTCATAGGCTGATTTGTTCATTGAAGAGTGTTTTTTGTTTGCAGGATCAGTACTCTCGGTCTTTTAGAGAATGTGATCGTTTAGAGGGTGCTTCCAACTTTGCACCATGGAAGTGCCAACCGCAGATGTTGTTGGAAGAGATGGATCTTGGGAGATTGTAGAAGGCATTGTTGTTGCTCCAACTGATGCTACTTTGTTGGCCTCGCATAAGAAGAGTGTTGCCAAAGTGAAGAGAATCCTTACAGATTCAATGAAGGACCATGTGATCCCTCACATCTCGGGAAAGTCAAGTGATGAGATGTATGCAACATTGATCACTCTCTATCAGAGTGGAAATGCATCCCCGAAATTGCTTTTGAAGAATTAACTCACTCATCCACACATGAGTGACAAACACAGTATCTAGTTATTTAATGAAAATTACCCAAATCAAAGATCATTTCACTATGATTGGGATGAAGGTTGAGAAAAGGAGTTGGTGCCTATTGCAATGAATGGATTCTCGTAGCCCTGGAAATCCTTTGTGCAGAGTGTATGTGGCAGTGAGCACGTACCTAACTTTGAGCAGTTTTGGGATGCTTTCATCCAAGAGGAGACAAGGAGAGCAACAACCATAGCCACAAATAATGAGATCCCATTGCACCCAAATCTACTTTTCGAGTGAGTCATCCACCTAGAAGATATCCTTCATATGTTGCATTGATGCTCTATCATAATGCAAAGCCTTTCAACTTTGAGGAGGTTAATGCAAAGTAGGTATGATGTAATGCAATTGTTAGTGAATATAGCTCCATCTTGAGGAATGATGTATGGGAGATGGTGCCAAGGCCAGTGGGAAAATCTATGATAGATTCCATATGGTTGTACAAGATTAAGCATGCAGCAGATGGACACACAGAGAAGTACAAAGACAGATTCATATCAAAAGGATTCTCTCAAAAAAGAGGGAGTTGACTATGAGGAGACTTTAGTTCCAATTGCAAAGGTGTACTTCTATTAGAGTTATCATGTCTGTTGCATCAGTTTTTACTTGGCCTTTATACTGAATGGATGTAAAGATTACTTTTATGAATGTTTTGAATAAAGAGGAAGTGTACATTAATCAACTGAGAGGCTTTGAGGTGCATGGAAGAAATACACATGTGTGTAGGTTAAAGAAGGCCCTTTATGGGCTGAAGCAAGCACCATGTGCATGGTACTCAAGGATTGATAAGTACTTACTGAAATTGCACTTCACCAATATTGCAATAGATCTGAATATTTATTATTTATATAATATATCCGATTTGCTTGTTTCAGTCTTGTATGTAGATAATTTGATTCTTGCAGGTGGTTATAGGAAGCTTATTGCATGGTGCAAGAAGTTGACACGTGAATATGACAAAAAGGACATTAGCATTATGCATTGTTTTTCAGATGTCTAGACTTTAGAGGTGTGGCAACGTGTAAGTGAAGTCTTCCTTGGGTAAGAGAAGTGCATGATGATGATTCTAAAAAGAGTTCAAATGCTAGACTGCAAACCCTTAGCACTCCTATGGTGCCAAATCTAAAGTCATGTTGATTTAGATTCTAATTTGGTAGATCCATCTTTGTATGGTCAATTGATCAGTTTCCTTATGTATCTTGTGAATACCAAGCCTGAAATTTGTTTTCAGTGAATATTTTGAGCCAGTTCATGATTGAACCCCGGCAGATTCACTGGAAAGCTCACAAACATGTACTCAAATATCTGAAGTGTGCAGTTCATTATGGCATGAGGTATGTGCAAGATGGTGAGTCATTGTTACGTGGATTTGTGGATTTAAATTGGGCAGGAGATGCAAGAACAAGGAAGAGAAATTCTCGTTACGGCTTCAACTTGGGATCGGGTATCTGTTCAGTTGAAGCAGAGTATACCACAGCGTCATCAACATTTTGTGAGACCATTTGGCTTCGCAATCTGATTGCAAAGTTGGATCAGATGTTGGAGCCCACAGTTGAGTACCATGACAATTAACGTTGTATCAAGCTCTCTGAAAAATCCAGTGTTTCGTGATCACTCCAAGCACATAGATTACCAATGCCATCTCCTAAGATACAGAGTACGGAAGGGAGCTATTGTTCACAATTATGTTCCAACTACTTGCAAGTCACTAACATTCTAACGAAACCCTTTGCAAAGGGGAAGTTCAATATTCTAAAAGAGAAGCTCGGCTTGGTGGAGAACACCTTCCTTGCAAAAAGGAAGTGTTAGTTTTTGGTCTGCCCTGGTTGTTCTCCCAAAAAGAGGGTGCATTAGTGTTGAATCAGATTCTTTGCAGGATGGGTGTGCCATGTGAGAGAGATTCCCTTACACCCCTATGACAGAGTCCTCACACTTATGGCACTTGCTATCTTCTATTTTTGGTCAGTGTAAGGTGATGAAAGACTTTATGACAGTTATGACAGATTCTTCTTACATAGTTAGGAATCAGGACAGCTTTATGATGGATTCCTTACAAAGTTACGACAAATTCCTTTCATGGAAGAATGTGTAAGCACTATTCTAGGCATAGGTACGACTGTGGACACATTGCTTAGGAGAGAATCTTTTGTGTGTGGGACATCTTCTTTGAGGTCTATTATTGGTAGTTAAGATTTGTAACCATTTTTTCCTCTTGTCAAGTTTGACTAGATGAGAGAGGGCGCACTAGTTAGAGTTATATATTCATACATGTGAGGTATGTGAACACATAGTGAGAGACTAAAGTGTGAAGGCTTGAGAGAAGCCGTTGTAGTTCCTTGAGGACAATATTGTATTTTTCTTATGTGCTAGTGAGAAGATAGTGATT
Source organism: Picea engelmannii (assembly GCA_009831015.1). Taxonomy (NCBI): domain Eukaryota; kingdom Viridiplantae; phylum Streptophyta; class Pinopsida; order Pinales; family Pinaceae; genus Picea; species Picea engelmannii. Next base: position 379,030 of record ML777693.1, on the reverse strand, counting down.
TCTATTACAGAATTTCAGCTTGTTGTCTGCTACATTCACACTGCTGTTTGTGTAGATGAGATTTCATCTTTTGCAGAGCTGATCTCATTTCTTGATATGCGGTGTTTGCACTTCTGAGTTTTCTATTCAGCACTTTTGTTTATTCAGATCTGAAGCTTTGATTGGTGTTTCAGTCTTCCCATTTTAGTTGAAGGACAAATTCTTTGAGTGCAGATCTGTGTATCATGTCGATGTAAAATTACAATATAAACATCAGAGCACATTTTACAGTTGGCACTGAGCTATTGGATAGCTTTTCACAGGCGCTCAAATCCCAAAATTCTCAAGTGGTATCAAAGCTGATAACTACTGGATATTTTTAGGAAAGCATGCACCGCACTGGTAAGCGTTTCTGTTTGCCCTTTAAATGTTAGTGCAACACACTAAGTGTTGGAATTTCTAACACGATATAGCAACATCCACCTATACATACATGCAATGAAAATATAGTGGGAAGGATAGTGACACGCATCGGTCAACATGTTGCCTAGAGATCAATTTCAATGGAATCATAATGCACCTATCAAATGTAGGCCCAACAATAAGAAATGTCCTCATTTAAATAGAACCAGTGCTTAGATCACCTAAAAATCTCAACTTGGCATGCTTCCTATTGCTTTTCTTTGCATGATAAGATATGCACAGCAAGCAATTGTGATAGTGGTCATCAAGTTCAGAAGTTAAAAGCAAATATGCACCAAAATATTAAAGGGTGATTACAAACCTGGAAACCTTTACCACGCGTAATTCCAGTAATATCAACATACTGGCCCACATAGAAGTGACGAACAGTTATAGGAGTGCCCACGGGGAGAAGGGCATCCTCTGATACAGGGAACTCCTTCAACTTTCTCTTCATCGGCACTCCTAGTGCTCTGAAATGGCCCACCACAGGCTTTGTCAGTTGTTTTTCCTTCTTCTGGCCCGACCCTATCTGGGATTTCCTAATACAAAACAAACAAAGTTATAAATCCAACCAATTGCTGAAACCACCCAAACTTCACATTATGTCTCCAAGAGTTCGGCAGAGCAATCACAAATAATGATACTGAGCACAAGCCTGTGTTGCTTCAGCAATTTTGACATTTTAGAAGATGTTAAATCGTACCTGCAGAGCATTGTGGCCTTCTTTCTCGACAGTTTTAACTTGGCAGACGATGTTATCGTCAACCCAAAGGATCGTGATCGGAATTCTGGCCCCCCACTTGTCCCAAATGGCCGTCATTCCACATTTGACAGCTATAGCCCCCGTTCTTTTAGACTCAGGTCCTATAGGCCTGGGCCTTGCCTCTATGATCAACCGGCTTCCAGCCTCCTCATCCTCCGTCTTCAATGCATCCGTGCTGAATCTACAAACATGAGACAAAAAAGGTGCAGCAGCACGTACAGGAGAAGTGAATGAATCAATGCAGACTGACGAAAACAGCGGTGAACGCGAATGTGTAGTCCACAGGACTCGAAACCGCGCAATGAGTCCTCTGGATGCTGCGGACATGGTGAGGTTTTTTTAGTTTAAGGAGGGCAGACCTGATTCAATGGCAGATGTGGTTCATTGCAGCCATTCCAAACGTGGTTTTCGGTTCTGCAATACCTAGGTTTGGGGACGGGGGAAAAGCTCGAGTTTTCCAGAGTCATTAGATTTATAGGAGATTTTTTGGGTTTATGTAGGGTTTTAGTAATCAATCTCAATACCGTCCTTTTATGCCCCTTCCAATATCTTTGTTACAAGAACTAAATAGCTTCTGTTTAAAAATAAAAATAAAAAACTAAATAGCTTTTAAGTAGTGGGATGGCAAGTTTTGAAGTATTTTGGTGTTAACTAATAACTAAACGAAACTAGCCAAGGTTCATAACTAACTCAACGTCATAGATAATAATGATGTGTCTATTTATTTTCAATAATACATATTTATGTTGAAGGGATGTAATAAGGAAAAGCTCTTGGAGAGTGTTTGGCCTTCTAATACTACTTGTTTTTTAAAAAAAACATTTAGGTGTTCATTTTGTTCACTTTGACTTTTCACTTCCTCATGGTTTGCTCTACAAATTTAACAATTGAACTTTGAATTATCCATTTCTTTAAGGTATGAAATTTCATCTTGATCCTCACTACATTGCTTATATAGGGAACATTGTTCAATTCATCGTTGAAGTTGAAAATTTCAATCTGGTTTACTTGCTATTAGAAATTCTAATTTACACCTCAAACTTTTGCAAGTCGAGGGATTTTGAAGCATTGTGAACAACGTAGTTTAAACATGTTATAATTTGGATCTTTTCTGGTCATATCGTTCCAACCATTTTTACTCAAAATTCGGCTAAAATCTAGAAGAATTGTCGGAATTGCAGATGTCAATGGTTGAGATTGTAGAATCCAGGGGCAATAGGGGTTTTGAGGGCGTTGAATCTGTTTATACATTCAAAAATGCAATTTCATCAATGAAAACTTGTGATTTGACCAAAAATTATATAGCCATATTCTAGTGATAATTGTTAGTGAAAGTCCAAACCATGTAATGTTTAGATTCTCCTACCATCGTTGCCACAGTTTAGAGAAAAAAGCGATGTCACTTCAAAAGTTATAAAATTAATTAGTCGTAACATTTGTGTAGTTTATGCTACTAAACTAGGAAGGATCCATGCAAAACATCTATTCAACGCATGCTTGAGAAAGAGTAAGCATTTTACAACATTTCAAATTCACAATGGCCACTATCATTGATAGCGTTGTCAAGGCTCTATGTCTTTGACAGCTTTGACGAGGCTCTTTGTCTTTGACAACTTTGAATGGGACTCTATGTGCAACATTTTCCAATTTTCCATCAATGAAATCTTCAAACTTTAAAAAATTCTCACCTCCATCACAAGAACTTTCAAGCTTCCAAGAATTTTTGAGAATATTTTCCGTCTTTAATGTTTTTTCCTTCCTTTCGCCTAAAGTTTCCCTCTTGAAAGGCCACATAATCTACTTACAAGCATTCTCCTCCAAAAACTCATTGGTCTTGCCGTCAAAAACGAAAATGAAAATTGTTGTTGTCTCGAACAATTTGATGACGAAAATAAGCATTATGTTCTCGTAGTCGATATTACAAGCTTGGTCGAGGGAGCCTTTGCAAAACCATACAAACCCTGATCTGGACAAACGAAAAAATACCCTACTTGCAGTGTGAAATAATTCTACCAATGACATGGAATGTTTGGTTGTTTGTATGTTTCTCACAATTCACTAGTCTCTCCATCTAAAGGTAGCAACAATGTGGCCTCACGCTCTGTGTCCATCTTCTCCTGCAAAGGCCTTTGATGGTTGTGAATGGATTATTTACAATCAATCTACTTAGCCCCATATATGTATACATGGGATGTAAATGAGGGTTGAGGACCGTGTACGTTGCTTCTTGAGTAGTAGAAATTGTTGATGGATTTGAACTCTATACTTGGTTTTTGTCACTGGGTTTTGGGGATGTTTTAACAATTATTGAGACGTTGCTCAAGCACTTGCATGATCTCCCATTTAATCCCCTGAAATTTGTATACAAATCCACTTTGATATATTTTATGTCGTGGTTGAATGTATTATATTCATCACAAAACAATTGGAAATATGATTGCTCTAGCGAGTCTTGTTTCAACAAATGAAGGTTAATCACATGTACATGTCTATTAAATGAATTGGAAATTTGTGTTAGGATATTTAGACACTTAGGAGTTAGTTAAGTTCAACTTGGTCTAATAAGTCTTCAAGTAAAAGTGTGTTTCTTTAGTATGCATTTGTAGTTATATAATCCGATAGTCACAATATGTTCTATGCATAGAGTTATCTAACGACTCATATTCTCCTCGATCTTAATGGCTATATTGATTCATGGCTTAACAACTGATTGGTCCATGATCTCTATTTAAAGAGTGTTAGGAACCAAATATAAAAATAGCATAAAAAACTCAGAATAAGTACTCAACGCCTTGAAAAAGAGAGAATTTCAGATAATAAGCCTCTTCGAGGGGGCAACCTCCTTATACGTCATATGAATTCACAAATACAAGATGATTACAAATGAAAATGTCTCCTTGGTATATATAAGAGACTATGAGGTACAATTACAACTAATGGACCCAAGCTGACATAAATAAAATAACAATTCTAATGTAATATGCCCCAATTAAAGGGTAATGTGTCACTATTTAGGGCTTAACATGCCCCTCCCCTTCAGATAAGTGTTGTCTGCAATGCTTGTGTAATTATGGATGCTTTTGTATAAAAGACTCATCTTCCCAAATGGAATCTTCACCAGGTAGTTTCTTCCACTTAATAAGATACTTTGAAATGGATCTATTCCTCGGTTGGTGAATTCTTGTGTCAGTGATAGCTTCAAGCTCCAATATGATTTTTCCTTCCTCGTCAAGTTTTGGCAATATAGTTTGAACTAGGATCTTGTCACCTATAACCTTCTTTAAGCATGAAACGTGGAAAACGGAGTGTACTTGCAAAGATGCAGGCAGCTCTAATTTGTATGCCATGGTACCAATCTTTTGCAACACCTTATAAGGGCCATAATATTTTGGTGATAATTCATTATCCTTCTTAACTTGCTTGAGGGACATATGTTTGTATGGTTGTAGTCTTAAAAATACCCAATCCCCTACTTCAAAACTTCTTTCACTATGAGGTTGAGTTCTTTGTTATTTCATGAGATTTTGTGCCATCGGCAGGTTATCCTTTAAGAGTTGGAGAACTTGTTGTTGATGCTTGATTTGATCTTCCATTGCTTTAACCTTAGCTTTTTCTTTTAGAGAAGAAGTGACAGACATTGGGTGATATCCATAAAGAGCCACAAATGGTGTCATTTTTGTTGCAGTATGAAAGGAAGTGTTATACCACCATTCTACCAAGGGTAACCACTTGAACCATTGTGTTTGTTTATCAGAGACAAAGCAACGAAAGTATCCTTCCATACATTTTTTCACTATCTCGGTTTGTCCATAATATTGAGGATGATAAGATGAGTTATGAGCCAATTGAGTACCCAAACAAGAAAATAATTATGTCCAAAAATGTTCAGTGAATATGGGATCTCTGTCACTTACAATAATCTTTGGGCTTCCATGTAGCTTTTGAACTGTCTCTATGAATGCGATGGCAATTGTACTGGCTTTGAAAGGATGAGAGAGTGCACAAAAGTGTGCGTACTTGGTCACTCTATCAACAATCACCATGATCACACTCTTTCCTTCAGACTTTAGTAACCCTCTGATGAAATCCATGGAAACCTCCTCCCAACGCTGACTTGTGATGGCTAATGGTTATAAAATACCTAGGGTCTTAATTGTTTCCACCTTATTTTGTTAGCAAACCAAACATTCTGCCACAAACCTTTGAACATCAATTTTAAGGCCATCCCAAAAAAAATCATTCTTGACCCTGTGATAGGTTTTCAAAAATCATGAGTGCCCCCCTACCGAAGAGGTGTGCAATTCCAAAAGTACCTTTTATTTGAGTTTGGAGTTCTTACATAAATATAAACGATCTTTGTACCATAGTGAATCATTTTTCCATGTAAATGTATCTGATGCACTAGAATCCTACTGCAACCTTTGAATGAGAGTCTATACTATTTCGTCATTCTTCCATTCATCCCTTGTTTCTGTTATCCAATCAAGTTGGATGATCGAGATAGCACAGAGAGAGGCCTCAACATCTTCATCATTTCTTAAGAGTGCATCTGCCACAACATTTTGCTTCCCTTTTTTGTAGATGATTTCAAAATCATAACCCAATATCTTGGTCACCTATTTTGTTGTTCTTCTGAAGATAGTCTTTGTTCCAAGAAGTATTTAAGACTGTCATGATCTGTTTTGACCTTGAAGTGCCTACCTATTAGGTAAGGGCGTCATTGCTTCATTGCATGTAGTATTTCCATAATTTCCTTCTCATAAATGGGTTTGTGTAAGTCCTTTCCCTTGAGTGGTTGACTTTCAAAAGCAAGGGGCCTTCCTTCTTGCATTAGAACAACATCGATGCCATTTCCTGAGGCATCGCATTCCACAATAAAGGTTTTTTATGAAGTTTGGTGTGGTCAAGAAAAGAGCTTTGCACATCGCCTCTTTAAGTTGTTCAAAAGCTTGAGTTGCCTATGGAGTCCATGAAAATGCATCCTTCTTAGTTAATGTCGTTAAAGGTGTTGTTATTCTTCCATAGTTCTGAACAAACTTGCGGGAGTAACCTATCAAACCTAAAAATCCTCTAAGATTCTTCAATGTTTTGGGAATCGACTAGTCCATCATGGCCTTAATGTTGTTAGGGTATACCTTGACACCTTCATGAGATACAATATGACCCAAATACTCTACCTCCTTCACCCCAAAGAAACATTTGGATGGTTTGGCATATAGTTGTTGCTCCTTTAGTAGTTGTAGCACCCTATCAACATGTCGAACATGATCCTCCCAAGACTTGTTATAGATTAGTATATCATCAAAAAATACTAACATGAATTTTAGAAGGAAGGGCTTGAAAATAGAATTCATCAACCCTTGGAATGTGGATGGTGCATTCGTAAGGCAAAAAGGCATGACCAAAAATTCATAATGGCCTTCATGAGTTCGGAATGTTGTTTTTTGGGATATCTACTTCCTTCACTCTAATCTATTGATCCCCTGAACAAAGATCCAACTTTGTGAAGTAGATTTCTCCATATAGTTCATCTAACAATTCATTAATGACGGGAATGGGAAACTTTTTTTTAATGTTGATCTTGTTGAGCTCTCTATAATATGGACACATGTGCCATGAGCCCTCTTTCTTGAGTACCATTACCACAGGTGCAGAATAATAACTTTGGCTAGGTCTAATAATGCCAACCTCTAACATTTCTTCAACCATACGCTCAATTTCGCTCTTCTGGGCACAAGGGTATCCGTAAGGCCTGATGTTAGGAGGAACACTCCCATGAATTAGGTGAATAGCATGATCATGATCATGACTGGGTGGACGACCTCTGGGAATATCTTCAAATACTTTGGAATGATTATCAATGATCCCCTAGAGATTTAAGGGAATAGATGGCTTAGATGTTTGAACATCTAGTGAGCATAGTTGTACAATTACACACTGATGCCCTTTTTTCAATAATTTTGTCGTGCCATTAGAGCTTATCACCTTATTGGGTTTCCCTGTGATACCCCTTAACTCAATCTCCTTTCCTTCCAATGAAAATTTCATGAAAAGTTCTTGAAAATTAAAAGCCATTATTCCCAATGATTGTAACCATTGGACTCCTAGTACGACATCAACACCACCCATGGGTATCGCAATCATTGGACTATTCATTACATATTCCCCCATAGTAAGATTGATCTGATGGAATTTTCCCGAGCAATTGATAGTTCCTCCATTTGCAATCATTACTTGAAACTCTGGCGCTGGATACATAAAATGATTGAGAGCTTTGGCTAATTTATAGTGAATGAAATTATGAGTACTACCAGAATCAATTAGGACTATTACCTTTTTCTTTTTGATAAATCCTTCGATCTTGAGGGTTTGAGGAGTGATAATTCCAGCCAATGCATTACATGATACGGTGGGAGTCAACTCTTCAGAAGAAATCTCTTCTACGTTTTCATCTTGAGATGGTTCTTATTCTTGTTCTTGTTCTTCTTCCTCTTCACATTCTATGTAGAATAATTTCTTCTCACCACACTTATGTCCCTTACTGTACTTGTTATCACAATTAAAGCATAAACCTTTTTTATTTTCTTTCCTCCAATTGTTGAGGTGTCAACCTTGTAGGTTGAGGTGGTTTAGAAGAAGGAACATTATTCTCTCGATAGATGTTAGGAGTGGTCCTTCTAGTAGCCATAGCCATATTTTTACTTTCAGCATTTCTCACCAACTTGAACACATTCTCCAATGATTTGGGTTCCCAAAGGCGAACCTCATGTTGAATGTTATCCTTTAAAGTTCCTATGAATACATCAATCAGGTGCTCATGTGGAATATTTGTTACCTTTATATTCAATCTTTGGAAGTTTTCAATGTGCTCCGCAACTGAACCCTTTTGCTTGAGATTTATCAATTGGTTGAAAAATGTATTGCTCCTTGTATCCTCATAGTGTGCTATCATTTCTTCCGTGAAAATTGTCCAAGTGACAAGTGATTTGCGAGAACAAAGCCATCAATATCACACAAATTGATTGGGCTCTAAATATAAAGACGCAATTCGTACCTTTTGTGTGTGTGGCACATCTTGTAGATCAAAGAATTGCTCCATCTGGAGTATCCATGTGATTGGATCCTTCCCATCAAACTTCATCATATCGATCTTAGGAAAGTGGATGGTCTTCAACCCAATGTTGGAGTTTCTCTAGTCTTGATCCATCTTCCTTTTGTCCTTATCGTGAATTTCATGGGATACATTGTCACTTTCAGGTGGCCTCTCTATTAGCAACTTTTTCAATCATTCCATGATCTTCCCTTTTAAACCATCCATATTAGTATCCATTGTTGCTTCCATCTTAGCTTCAGTTGAATCCATCATCCCTTGTAGTTCATCTGTTGTCACTGCCTTCTTTTGTAAATCATTTATGTCCCTGCACATTTCTTCACCTTCATCAAGAGTCCAAGTAGGGTTGTCTAAAGGCTTATTTGGTGTAGAAGTTCCCTTTTTTTGTGGCATGTTGGCCAAGTATCACTACAAGGTATAAATTCTTGATTGGCTTAGGTAGAAGTCCTCACAAACAAGGGAGTGTCAGGTGCTATAGCTCTCTGATATACGTGCGGGGTCCAACAATAGTACTCGGCCCAATATCTTAGAGCACTAACTAAAGAGGCTTGACCATGCCCTCAGTTGTACTATCCGACTACCTAGGTACTAGAGAGTGATCTCCCCAAGTGGTGTTCTCGATGTACTATAACAACAAGACGACCAATAGGTTTACTCGGTAAGTCTCAAGATTCTAGAAGGTCTCCCGATATACGATAGGTACGTGGGAGCTCAAGTCCGTAGTAGTGTTGTTTAATGCGCAATCGTTCGAAAGGGTCCTTCCGATATACTCTAGGTATGTGGAAGAACCACAATGTCCCCAGGTTGTAGCGTTGACCAGTAACAACAGCTCCTATGTTTAGAGACGTCGGAACACGTTTGTACCTAAAAAAATCCCTCAGTTTCTCTCAAATTTATGTGATACTCCTTTTATCCAACTTTATTCTACTTTTTGAATCACCCCAATTGGATCTTCTAGTCAAAAGATATGCAAAATTCCCGAAAAAAAACCACACCTTTTAAAACCTTATTTGGAGGTTGTTCTCCTAGCCGGCCTTTCTTATGTTGTATCTTTACAATTTCAACTCTTCTAGGTCTGAAATTTCATTATGTAGTTCTCTGATATGTCCTCTTTGCAATGCCATAGGTCTAATCAAAACTGGATGTGCCAAGAGGAAGTTAAGGTGACTTCCCCACGCCTTGCTGATTTTTGGCCTTTCCAAGAGAGCGTACTTGTAAAGCATGCCAAGCGCACAATATGTGATATCTTATTCCGAAACTTGCACTAGAAATACTACAGACTGTCCACTGTCCAATGCAACTAGTCTAACTTAATTTGGATACTCGGTGAAGAAGATATCATTGTTTTACCTGGAACACTTGTTTGAGACTAGTTAATAGGACTAATCAACTACCCTATCTTACATAGGGTGTATCTCCAAAATTAGAATGACCCAGAAGATGGAAGTTTTACCACATATACGTTGTTAATTCCTATGAATATCCTCCGTGTTTCACGGTCTAAAGCATCACCAAAAAAAAGTTATAGCAAAAATTATGTGATGACTGAATTCAGGATGATTTAAGAACTCGATCTTCCATAGGCTATATATCCAAAAATAGAAAGCCCCAGAAGTTGATATTTTAACCATAAGTATTTTGATCCATCTACTAAATATCCCCCAAGTCCTTCCTTTTGAAACATCTCAGAAAAAAAAATTATAGCAAAAATGCCAAGGTGTCTTAGATGCAGCAGTGAAATCCAAGCCCTTGAACTCGGATACCAAATGTAGGAACCAAATATAAAAATAGCATAAAACCTCAGAGTAAGTACTCAACGCCTTGAAAAAGAGAGAAATTCAGATAAAAAGCCTATTCGAGGGGGAAACCTCCTTATACATCATATGAATTCACAAATACAAGATGATTCCAAATGAAAAAGTCTCCTTGGTATATATAGGAGACTAGGAGGTACAATTACAACTAATGGACCTAAGCCGACATAAATAAAATAACAATACTAATGTAACATGCCTCAATTAAGGGGTAATGTACCACTATTTAGGGCTTAACAAAGAGCATGGAGGGTCATTTGTTGATAATCGATTGTGAGAAACTCTCTTGTAAAATGTTTTTCTTTTGCATTAATATATTCCCTCAAGTAGCCACGTTGGCTGGGGTCGTGGATTGTTTCCCTCTTCGAGGGTTTTAACCACATAAAAACATCAATGTATTGATATTTGATTTGGTTGTGTGAGTGGTTATTGAAGGTGTTTGTCCTATGTTAGAATACCTTATTTTTTCAAACATGGTATCGAGCTCATTTGAAGACCTACTCCCATTGTTGATCGAGGTCTTGAACTGGTGTTACCGCATTTATGGGTTCTAATATTTCCATGCATTTCTAGGTTGAGAGAACTATTCCATTGCATCTAGAGCACTGATTTAAGTTGGAAACGCTTTTTGTTTCACTCAAAAAGGTTTATGTTTGCCCAAAATACGACCATTTTTGTCATATCGAGAGGTATAAATTCATAATACACCATTTAAAAAAAATTGCAGAGTTAGTATTTTGGTTTTCTATTTTTATTCACAGATTGCTACTATTTTTGGTTTGTGTATGCTCTTTGTCATGTGCTCTACACGATATTGGCAAATCATAAACAGAACATAAAGTGTTTTCTTTTTTGCGTATGTTTTTTGCTCCATGCTTTATGTGAGCTCAACAAATTAGAAATAGAGAGAAAACTTCCATTTTCCAAGTAAACTAACCGAAATCTAACCTCAATATGGTTGAGATTCGGACAAAAAAAAAAAAAAAAATATCGTTTGTTTTGTGTGTGGTCGTGTTGAAGTTTTTTTTAGGCAAAAACAAGGTTTTTTTGGGTAAGCACACACTTTATGGCAAATAGTAAAATAGAAGGAAAAAAAAAAAACACTCATTCAATAAAACTGTTATAGATTTTGCACTAGCTCATTTGATTGAAAGTTGTTTTATTTAATGAGAGGTCTTGAATTCAAGTTTATTTTTTAAGTTGTTTTTTGAAAAGTTCATGCAAACTTGAGTTATCTCATAACTTCATTGTAAACTGCATTTCACTTAAATTATAAACGTAAATCACTATAAAGTAACTTTAATATTCATTTTCTAGTTATTTTTTGCATGCAACTTTAATTTATAAAGTAACCTCGTTGTAAAATTGATTCTCACTTGTTTTATAAAAGTGGGTCACTTCATAAGTAACTTATTTGTAAAAGTGAGCTTATAGGCAAAGTTAGAGAATAAAATAAAATAAAATTCAACCACCTCGTTGTGTATTCATCAACACGTGGGCCAATTTCTTCCTTCCACATGGTGCTTTGGTTATCGTTTATCCCTATTTTTAAAAGGGCATAACTTTCATATTTGAAGTCCATTTTCAATGTCGTTTTTTTTAAACAACCTATTTTTTCGAGAGTTGTCCATCCATATAGTCAGTTTTAGCTTTTGAATCCATCTACATGTTTTAATATGGATTCTCCAAGCGATCTTTTGTTTACCAATACCAACTACTTCGCATGGAAATTTCATATGGAGGATGTACTAAGAAGTAAATGATTGTACTAGATTACCTTGGGAAAAAAAGAAAAACCAGTCGTGCTGACAAGAAAGACAAATGGGAAATAAGAATGACAAAGCGCGAAGATTAATCGGAATGTCCATCTCTCTTGATTTAAGGTTTCACCTTCAAGGAATTGATGGCCTAGATGAAGCTTGGACTAAGCTTAAAGCCATGTTTGGTAAACACAATGTGTTCCGAGCTCATCAGATTGAAAATCAGTTAAAGACTTTAAGTCCCAATGGTTTTCCATGCATTGAATATTATTTATCTAAGTTAAAAAAAGTTAGACTTTTACTTAAAGACTATAAAATAGATATGGAGGATGATTGATGCATATATGTTATTCTTGTTTTTTCTGGTAGTGCATATTTTGTCTTTGTATCTACCTTTTATGCCGCCAAGGAAGCTCTAGGGGATGCTTACCATGCTCCCACTCTTGAGTCCTTTTGTGAATCTCTTATTATAGAGCAAGATGAGCTCTTGCAACTTGGAGTGATAAACACTACAGTTACATCTAATAAAACCTTAGTGACCCAACAAAAAGACAAAACCAAGCATCCAAAGAAGCAACATCCTCACAACAACAAGTAAAACAAGGGTCTCAAACCCTCTCAACCAACTTTTACTCCAAATGGTGACAAATGAACAAAAACAAAAAGTAAGAAAATTGACATACATTGCGACTTTTGTGGGTGAGATGGTCATCTAGAGTCTAAATGTTTTTAAAAAATGGAAGCCTTAGAAGTAGTGATGAAGAAGCACAACATTACTCTTGATTCTTCTTCTTCTCATGGACGTGCACTTTTTGTTTATGGTTTCTCTTTCAATGCAACATCTACCTCTTCTTCTGATGAATGGCTTATGGATTATGGAGCATCTTATCATATGACTAAGGATAAAGCCATTTTTTTTCTCATAATGAATGCAATGCCAAACAAATATTTGGTGGTGATGATAAATATCTTAGTGTTATAGGGTCTAGGATAGTTCAGGTAGATAATGGTCATTCTAATGATGCATTATGTATTCCAAGTCTTTCCCACAAACTTCTATTAGTTTATCGGATCATTCATTTAGGTGAAGATAAAACCGTAGAGTTTTCACCTCACCAAGTTGTGATCAAGGATTTAAAGGATCATAAGCTTGTCCCAACAATTGGAATCATTGATGATATTACCAGGTTGTACAAATTTGACAACTTTGGGTCATCATCTTTTCCATTATTTTTTGTTGCTCACGACAATGACTTGAGCAAACTCTGGGATGAGCGGTTTGGTCATCTAAACTATCGCTCGTTGAAACAACTATGTAATCAAAATATGGTGACTGGTCTTCCTTTCGTTTCTTGCAGAGATGGTGTTTGTGTTGGTTGTGTTCTTAGCAAATATCATCAAGACAATGTTGACAAATGTGTCTCTTGGCACACCTCAGCCCCTTTGCAGCTTGTTCACAGTGATTTGTGTGGTTTTCTTTCTTCTCCTTCTTTCTCTAGGTGCAAGTACTTCTTAACTTTCATTGATGATTTTTCCATACATACCTGTGTTTACTGTTATCCCCGATATCTAGGGATAACTAGGAGATCATGTCTCGAGGCCCACATGGTCCTAGACATGGAGTACCAAGAGCAGGAGCAGCTTGAGCATGGCCCTGGAGGGCCCATCTTTCTTCTTCTCAGCCAGACTTGTCCTGTCAGCAGTACCAGCTTCCATCACCACTGGCCTGGTTTGCATCAGAGAGGGCTCTTGCTCCATGAGGTAATTGGTCCGAGGTATCATGGTATGTGTCATATTTGATCGTTATAACCTTCTTATATATGCATTAGGTTCCTTTCATTTCGGATGACTGCTTGGATCTTACACTAATCCACTTGACCATTGTTGTGTTGGGTATGTGTTATATTCTTTGCATGTGTGTGTGTGTGGGTGCGTCAGATACGACAACTGCGTCTGACGATCCCTACACCCAGAGCTTTGCCGTTGCGCCGGGCGCTTCCTAGGGGGGTCCCAGGGGGGGGCAGGTATGCCCCCCCCTAGTTATGCGTAGTGTTCGGGGCAACGCCCCGAAATTTTTTTTTGGGCGGTTTTTGCTATTTTTAGCGGATTTTGCTATTTTTAGTTGATTTGTAAATTAATCCCGGATTAAGGGATTAGGGTTTTGGTATCTACGGAATACCTAAAAACATTGTATATATTGTATGGCGAATGGTGAAATTCGAGCTAATGAAAATAAGAAACGTTTTCCCGGTTGAGGGTTTCCCGTAAAAATCTCTGTGTACTCTGTGTATGAGCCATTGATTAATTTCTGTATTGCCTAAGAATCTATATGCATTTCTTTACTTCGCAGGTTTAAAACTTACATGTTGGGGTGATTGATGGGGTAAGTTAGCAAGCCGATATTCATGGGTTTTGGTCAGCCACCAAGGGGGGTTTGCAGAGCCATCGTCCGCTCCCACCATCTTATCACTTTTCCATCTTATATCCCGCTCATCCATCCCATTCCCTTAGTCTGGCCATTAGGATGACCTTCCAGGGTACATCTT
>ML777693.1:337958-355663 GCA_009831015.1 Picea engelmannii | reverse complement strand
GGACGTCTCCCTTGGACTAGCCATCCTAAATAGAAAGAGCTCCCCATCGAGGTGACAGTGGGTGGGGAAGCTCCTGTTACGCCAGTTTGAAGCCTTGACTCAAGCTAACCTAAACCCTTCCTACAAACTGTGCGATAACATTTACTTATTAAAACTTAAGAGTGAAGTTTTTGACATGTTTTTGGCCTACAAGGCCCTCGTAGAAAAACAATATGGATATCAACTATAAAGGTTTAGAACAAATAACAACGACAACTACGTGAACAACATGTTTACAACCTACTACACTGCACAAGGCATTCAAATACTACATATTGTTCCATATACACCATGACAAAATGGTTGTGTTGAAAGAAAGAACCACACATTAAAATAAATGGCTAATTGTATGATCCGATCTAAGGGATTACGTCTTCATTATTGGGCGGAAACCATCAATTGTGCAAATTACATAGTCAATTGCACTCCCACAAAGGCTTTAAAAAATATAACACTGAAAGAAGCATGGATTAAAATTAAGTCAATTGTAAGCCACTTATGTCTATTTGGTATTGTAACATGGGCTCACATTCATAATGAGAAAAGGAAAGAAATACAACATAAAAGTAAGAAGTGCATTTTTGTTGGATATTTTGGAGATGTTAAAGGTTACCAACTTCTTCAACCTCATTCCAATAAAATAATTATTAGAAAAGATGTTAAATTTGATGAAAATGTCTTGACTTGTGAGTGTAATTTGATGTTTGTGCAATATTCATCCTGTGAGACCTCTTCGTCATTTGTGCCAAGTTTTGTTCCTATTGTGGTTTCATCTTCATATGATGACAATGAGGATGAAAATCCACCTCCTCTTACTCACCTTCCTCTAGATGAATCTGTTGAACATGAACTTGTACCAACACCATCACTTCCCAGATGGGTTTGTTCAACATGAGAAGTAGTGGATGATCTTGTCGGTGATCCTACAAATCAGTGTCAAACACATTCGTAGTTCTAATGAGCCTCCTCTCTTTTGGCTCAAGTTTCAAAGACCCGTGATCCACACACATTTGCAAAAGCTTCTGGCCATCAGGATTGGCACACAACAGTGAATGAAGAATAATGTTCCTTAATGGTGAATGATACTTGGAATCTTGTTCCTCTTCCTAAAGAAAGAAAATGTGCCAAATGTAAATGGATGTATAGAACTAAGTATGCATCATATGGAAATGTTGAAAGACATAAGGCCCGATTAGTTGCCAAAGGATTCTCTCAAGTTTAAGGAATTGACTATAATGAAACCTTTGCCCTCGTAGCTAAAATGAATTCCATCCACCTTGTTTTATCCCTTGTTGCCTCACATAGATAGGAGTTCCATCAGATGGATGTTAAATCCACCTTCTTGCATGGGAGTTTGCAAGAATAAATCTACACATAACAACCTTCTGACCATGTCCATAATGACTCCAGCATTGTATGTCACCTTAAGAAATATCTCTATGGTCTTAAGCAATCTCCTCGAGCTTGGTATGCAATAATGGACATCTTTCTTCTTGACACTGGCTTTTCTAGATATCATTCTCACCCTAATGTTTATACCAAGAAAGTAGGAATCCATCTCATAATACTTGTTTTTTATGTTTATGACCTTATCCTCATTAGTAGTGACCCTAAACTTTTAACCCATGTGAAATGCAACCTTATAAAGAAATTTGAAATGTCAGACTTAGGTTATTTGCATTATTTTCTTTGCCTCCAAGGATTGAAAACTAAGGAAGGTATTTCCCTTTCCTAGTTTAAATATCCTTGTGACCTTCTTTGTTGCTTTCACATTGAATATTGTAAACCAACCCCTTCTCCCTTCCAGTGTGGAGTCAAACTTGTTTCCATATGTACTACTCCCGAAGTCGATGTCACTTTGTACCGTCGATCGGTTGCTAACCTCTTATATTTGACTCATACCAGTCTTGATGTTTCCTTTGTTGTTGGTCGTGTTGCCCGATATATGAAAACACCCCATGAAAGCCATTGGAAAGTAGCAAAAATGATAGTCTAGTATGTTCGGGGTACAATTTAGTTTGGGATACGTTGTAGTTCAATGGGGACTCCTTTGTTGGTTGGTTTCACTTATTCAAATTGGGGGAGCGACCTTGATGATTGAAAGTCTACTGCATGTTTTGTTTTCAACCTTGGTTCCAGACCTGTCACTTGGGCTTGTAAGAAACAATATGTTATTTCTATTTATTCACAGGAAGCAAAGTACCGAGTAATGATTAATGCCAGTTGAGAATCATTGTGGCTTCGATAGATCCTTTTAGAGATTGGATTCCAACAACAACATCCAACCACCCTCTAGTGTGACAATCAAAGTGCCATCAAGCTTGACAAAGATCTAGTTCAACATCAACATGACAAACACATTGAGCTACATATGCACTTCATCAAAAAGCTCATTCATGATCAAGTTATTGAAGTGCTCTTTTTCCCTACAAATGATCAAGTTGCAAACATTTTTACAAAGCCTCTTACAGAAGCGAAGTTTTCCAAACTTTGATCTATGTTAGGAGTTCAGGAAGTTGTCATTAAGAGGGGATATGATCTAATGTATCATTCCTTCTCCTATTGTCTCATCTTTGTAACTCTTTCAATCCTATCCCAAGTTGTTCTTAAGGGGGGATGTTAGGATATTTAGACACTTAGGGGTTAGTTAAGTTTAACTTGGTCTAATAAGTCTTTAGGTAAAAATGTGTTTCTTTAGTATGCATTTGTAGTTATACAATCTGACAGTCACGATATGTTATAGACAAACAACTCATATGTTGGAAATATTGTTGTCATTTATTTCAAAGACAAGGGGAGCCTTTAAATGTCCAAGATAAATACTACAATCCTACAGATGTCCAAGACAAAGATTGCAAGATGGATATTGTTGAAAGTATTATTTTTGGTCAGTTTGGATACCCTATGTTTGAAGGAATTTTTACCCTACATGCCTAGCTCAAATGGGAGCACAAGTTATATGTTTGGAAATATTATTTTGAGATATTTCCAATGGTATATGGCATTCTCTCTAACTCCCTAGGAATGAGGAGATATGATTTTTTTTGTATGTCAAACCAGCCAGAAAATTGAGGTCGACTCAACGAGTCTTTATAGGTCGTCCCTGAAAGAGGGCACATAATTAGTATAAATACAATATATATGTGCACATTTGTTGTGTATCCAAGCAAGATACGAAGTCTGAGGTGCGTAGAAGTGATTTGAGGTGCACTAAAGGTGTTGAGGTGTCTTTATGGTGTGTAAGAGAAGTCTAAGAGATTTTCTTGAAGTCTTTCTTGTTCTCAAGGTGCATTGTGAAGGACTAAAGGCCTGTGATGTTGTCGTGTGCACTATTTTGAGGTTGTGATGCTATTTTCAGTGGATGATCTTGTTAGTGGATGCTTTCGTCAGTGAATGTTGTCACCAGTGGATGTTGTTGTTAGTAGATGTTATCGTAGGTGATTACATTATGGGAATGATTCTATGAGGCTCGTTAGGGAATGAAGGCTACATGTGAACAAGGTTTGAAGGATTGTCTGTGGAAAGAAGCATGCAGGTGAAGTCAAAAGTATTTTGTGTATGAAAATATCAGATTAGTGTCTACACATATCTTGTTGAGTTGGTGCTTAGGTGAGGGGATTGGTGTTTGCAAATATTGTAAAGGTAGGTTGGTGCCTACAGTTGTTGCTAAGTTGGTGCTCAATTGAAGAGATTGGTGTCTCCAATAGGTTGGTGCCTACATCTTGTTGAGTTGGTACTCATTTAAGGATATTGGTGTCTCCAGTTGGTTGGTGTGTACAATATTTGTAACAGAAGGTTGGTGCCTACATACATTTATAAAGATAAGGTTTTGTGGTTTTCTCCCGCAAGGGTTTCCACGTTAAACTCTGTACATTGTGATTTGAGTTTATATATGATTATTGTTTCTCATCTAATGAATGACTGATGAATGGTTAATTAAAGTAAAAAGTATCATATATTGATTCCCCCTCCCCCCCTCAGTATAAGCATAAGCTCAACAATTGGTATCGGAGGAGGTTCCTTCTGAAATAGTCTAACCATTGGAAGGTAGACCTCATGAGCACACATGGATAGTCAAGAAGGTGTATTCACAAACAAGGGTCCATTGCTTGATGAAACAAACTATGCATTATAGAGTGTAAGGATGCAAACTTATCTAATGGCTCTTGGGTTTGATATTTGGAAATAAGTCATGAATGGTTATACAACCCCAACAAACCCACCAACAAATGCAGTCGGGAAGAAGCGTAGTGAACATAATGCAAAAGTCATGAATGTTATATTGAGTGGTCTATCAAAATCAAAATTTGTCAAGATGATGCATTGTAAATCAACAAAAGATATTTGGGAGAAACTTGAAAACATCTAGGAAGATGATGATAAGGTGAAGAAGGCAAAGCTCCAAACTCATAGAAGACAATTCGAGAGTTTGAAAATGGGAGATGAAAAAAATGTTGTAGCCTATTTTCTTTGAGTGGATGAAATCATCAACACCATTAGAGGACTTGGTGAGGAAGTTGAAGAATTAGTGATTGTGCAAAAAGTACTCAAGTCTCTCCACTTAAGATTTGATGCCAAGGTCTGTGCCATTGAAGAAATGAAGGATTTGGAGAAACTAACGATGGATGAGTTGCATGGTATTTTCACTGCATATGAGATGAGGATAAAAAAAGAAAAGGTAGGATGGAAGGAAACAACTTTCAAAGCATCAAATAAGACAAAAAGGACACAAATTATGTGATTGTTCCAACCATGAATCATATATAGAAGAAGCACATTTTGTGAGAAAGCTACAAAGAGGATCTGGCAAACACAAAGGTAAGCTACCCTTCATATGTTTTAATTGTGGTAGAGTAGGGCATTTTGTTACTAAACGTCCATATGAAAAAAGAGAAGACAATGATGATGAGGACAATAATGTCAAAGAAGACCATAACAATAGAAGCAAATCTTATAGACACAAAAGAGGAAAATATACTAAGAAGAAGAGCTTTTACTCTAGAGAGGACAGTAGCTCGTCTGAAGAAAGTGATGGATACGTTTCTGATATTGACAAAGAAGAATTCCTCTTCATGGCCATGGATACAAAGTCTTCCGATAAATAAAGTGAAGACAATAAGAAAGACAAATTAGAAGAAGAAGACGAAGAAAAAGAAGAAGAAGAAGAAGAAGACATTGATGGAGAAGTGAATCTTGAACCGGAACTCATTAGCGCCTTAGAAGAAATAGACAGACCGAGGGAAAATAATAGAAAGCAAAAATAACAATTGCAAAAATATGAAGAGGAGGATCATGATATTGAAGAAACATAGAAGACAATCATAATCCTGAAGACTCAACTAGAAGAGACAAAAATGATAGAAGAAGTGGTGAGAAGCCAGTTAAAAGAGAAGGAAGAAAATTGCAAGAAGCTAGAAGCTGAAATAGTTTCCTTAAGAAAGGAACTAGAGAAAAAAATTAATCAATTGAACAGAAGCTTGAAGTTTGGAAAGAGTACTAAAATCTTAGATAATATTCTTAGTTTTCAAAGGTCACCATTCATCAAGATAGGTCTTGGCTACGACAGAAAACAAAAGATCCCCGAGGGAGATGCGAGCACTAAGGTCACAAAGCCATAAAAAAAGGAAAATGAAGAAAAACCTAAAATCTATGACAATATTATCAAAGGCTATGTCAACAATGAAAGCAACAACAATAAAGGAAATGATGACTAACATAAATCTTATTCTTCCCACAAGAATGAGTTCAAAAGAGTTGTTCCACCAAGAAGACCTTTTACAAACCGGTACCAAAATCTATTTCTTGGCTATTGTTTTTCTTGCAATAACTTTGGTCATAAAGCAATAGATTGTAAAGCTTATGCGGGAAGTGATGATGTGGGATATATAAATATAGGTTCTTATAAAACCAAAAAGAATGATTATGTGAGCAACAAAATAAGAAGTTCTCATGGTTTTGCTAATAGAAACTACCATTCATTTGCTCCCCTAATTGAATAGAATGTTAAATTTTATAACTGCAATAACTATGGGCACATAACACATGACTGTAGAAGCAACATAATAAAGAAGGAAGAAGATGTTCTTGCTAAACATAAATAAGAATACACAAAAGTGTGGAAAAAGAAGAAGAACAAAAGAAGGAAGAATGCAGACTTGCACTTTATGTTGAAAATGAAGGGAACCAATGGTACATTGACAGTGGATGTTCAAAACACATGATAGGGGACCAGACCAAGTTTCTCACCTTAAAGGAAGAAAAAGGAGGCAATGTTACTTTTGGAGACAATGGCTCTGCAAGGATAGTTGGAAAAGGTATTGTTAGTCTTGTTAACGAAAATACTGAGACACAAAATTCCATGTATGTTGAAGGGTTAAAGTACAATATTCTAAGTGTTAGTCAATTATGTGATCAAGACTACAACCTCACATTTCATTTTAAAGGGTGTGAGATAAAGAAAGTAGCTTCAAGAAGATTGGTGGAAAATGCAAATAGAACCTCAAGCGATGTATACATACTTGACGAAGTCAAAGAAGAAAAGTGTTGTATGGAACATAAACTGGGAGTGATATCCATCTCATCTCGTCAGTAAAGGGAAGCACAAGATCAGGGGGATCAACCCTTTTCCATTGATGTCAAAGGGGGAGAAGTTACAGACAAGGAATAATTGCAGACACAATGAAAGTTGCAGACAGGGGGAGTATCATAATTGACCAAGGGTTTTCATCAATGACAAAGGGGGAGATTGTTGGAAATATTGTTGTCATTGATGTCAAAGACAGGGGGAGCCTATAGATGTCCAAGATAAATATCACAAGACTACATATGTCCAAGATAGATATTGGAAGATGGAGATTGTTGAGAGTATTATTTTTTGTCTGTTTGGATAGCCTATTTTTTAAGGCATTTTTACCCGATATACTTAGCTCGAATGGGAGCACAAGATATATGGTTGGAAATCTTATTCCGAGACCTTTCTAATGGTATATGGCATTCCTTATGACTTCCTAGGAATAAGGAGATATGATTTTTTACGTCCGAGAACCTAGCAAGGAAATTGAGGTCGACTCAACCAGTGTTTACAGGTCGACCCTGAAAGAGGGGACATAATTACTATAAATATAGGATATATGTACACATTTGTAGTGTATCAGGTGTTAGGGTGTCTTTCTGGTGTGCAATATAAGTCTAGGGGTTTTTCTTGAGGTCTTTCTTGTTCTCAAAGTGCGTTGTTAAAGACTAAAGGCATGTGGTGTTGTCATGTGCATTGTTTTGAGGTTTTGATGTTGTCATCAGTGGATGTTGCGATCAGTGGATGTTGTTGTTAGTGGATGTTGTCGTCAATGAATGTTGTTGTCAGTGTATTTTTTCATCAGTATATGTTGTCATCAGTGATTACATTATGGGAATGGTGCTATGAGGCTCACTAGGGCATGAAGGCTACATGTGAATAAGGTTTGAAGGATTGTGTGTGGAAAGAAGCATGCAAGTAAAGTCAAAGGTACCCTATGTATGAAGATCTTGGAATGGTATCTACACATGTTTTGTTGAGTTGGTGCTCAGGTGAGGGGATTGGTGTCTCCAACAGGCTGGTGTCTACAAATATTGTAACAATAGGTTGGTGCCTATAGGTGTTGCTAAGTTGGTGCTTAGTTGAGGATATTGGTGTCTCCACTAGGTTAGTTCCTACATATTGTTGAGTTGGTGCTCAACCAAGGAGATTGATGTATCCATTAGGTTGGTGCCTACCATCTTTGTAACAGTAGGTTGGTGCATATGGACATTTATAAAGATAAGTTTTGTGGTTTTCTCCCACAAGGGTTTCTACGTCAAACTTTGCGCATTGTGATTTGAGTTTATATGTGATCATTGATTCTCAGTTAATGAATGATTAATGAATGGTTAAATAAAATAAAAAGTATCGTATATTGATTCACCCCCCCTCTCAGTATAAGCATAAGCTCAACAACATATTCCCTTTGATCTTAACGACTATATTGATTTGTGGCTTAACGCCTGATTGGTCCATGATTTATATTTAAAGACCATGGAGGGTTATTTGTTGATGATCGATTGTGAGAAAATTTCTGGTAAAATATTTGTGTTTTCCATTAATATATTGCCTCAAGTGGCTAAGTTGGATGGGGCAATGGAATGTTTCTCTCTTCGAGGGTTTTAACCACATAAAATCATTGGTGTATTGATCTTTGATCTGGTTGTGTGAGTGGTTACTAAAGGTGTTTTTCCTGTGTCAGATACCCTATTTTATCTAACAAGTGTTGGATGGGATGCACATGTGTTAATAAAACTTAAACTTTAGCCCACTCACTTCTTTGAGATGATGGCAAGATGGAACTCATCATATGTCACCCATCACTATACATGATACACCAAACAACATTAAATATGAAATTGTCGGTTTCTTATCATTGTTAATTCCCTTTTCGACTCCAAAACACTACATCATGCCCATCCAAAATGTACATCTGCTAAATAGTTTCCTCTAGGCTTTGTAGAGGAAGTTTGGAGTACACTTGTTCACTAGCTTTTGAAACACCTATCTTGTTTACATTGGACCTTGTTTTTTCAAATCAATTAATGTTACTACATAACTAATGGGGCCTGAGAGGTGTGTGTGTGTATTTTAACTTTAAATTGTTTCTATTTTTCAAGCATTTATCTCAAGTCTTTCATCAATACATTTTTTCATTGTGCCCATTTTTAGGGGTTGTTTTTGCTTTTTTATGCAATGTTTCACCCATGCATTTTTTTTTTCTATAATGCATTCATAACTCACGATAAGCACAAAAATCCAAAACTTTGATTGTAAATTTATTTTATTTAATTAGGCTGAAATTGTTAAGGGTTCATCCTATGTTGGAATACCTTAAGACAAGGCTCCATAAAAGGTTGTCCTCTGAATTGTTGTTGCTACCATCAATTCCTTTCTTCTCAATTTGCAACAATACTTGGAATTTCCACTACTTTCTTTGTAACTTGAGATTTCATTGTGCCCATCCATTTCATGTTAGGATGAAGCAAGCTTAGTGGTTGAAAGTGGATGTACATGTAAGCTTGGCATAAATATGAAGGAGGTCAAAGCATTTATACATGGTTTGTCTTTTTCCATCAAAGACGGTTCCATATTAAGTTAATGATGAGTTGCATAGTCGTCTAATCTTGTAGCAAACGTCCATTTGATTGTTAGAATTTGGGGATACAAGAAGTTGGAAATCCCATCAATCTGAAATTTTTATCAATTTTTCGACGATTTGGAATCATATATTCAGAATTGGGCAAAATTATCAAGGGCGTCATTTTACCATGCACAAAACTTGGATCATAGTATAACTTTAATCATGCGTGAAATTTAAGCTTGTTTATTATTAGATAAGAGGGTCCTTTTGCCACAAGATTTTCTTACCCCATTGAGATTTTATTCCTACTCTGTAACCATCCTTCCTATGTTGTTATAATTCTTGCTTTCAACACTTCCTATGTTGTTATAATTGTTGCTTTCAACACTTCCTATGATGTTATAACTATTGTCTTCAACAACATGAATGTATTTTTTAGAGTCTATCTACCACAAGATCCATGTTAAAAAGAATCTTCCACTCACTACTTGATGATAATATCATGCTTTAATCATGACTCTACAATGGATATACCACAATATTATTCTTGACTCATCATGCATTCCCATTAGCCTGTTAAGGGAGCATACTAGTTTTAATAGTGTTACTAGGGCAATGATACTTAATATCAAGAGTCAAATGGCACTACATAATATTTAATATATTAAAGTCATTGTATCAAGGTTACATCCCGATGAAGGACAAAAATTTCATAGTGACAAAGCTTAAGAATTATGGTTTCCCTCAAAACCTCATCAACTAAAGGTGAATTTTGATGGGGTGTCCAATAGGAACTTCATGGATTAGTAGGAGCCAAAGGGGTAATCAATGACTACCTTTGGAAAGTTCGAAAGGTGGTTTATGAGGTTTTAGGGAAGGAACAATAACATCGCAGAAACCTGGGGGGGGATTGCAGGAGTTTGTGAGCCAAAGAAACTGGGCGCAAGCAAGATCATTCTCGAAGGAGATTCCAAGATCCTTGTTGAATTGCTGAATGAGTAGGCAATGCGAAAAACATCAGACCTCAAAGTGTATGTAACCCATTACCTGAAGTTTAAAAAAATATTTCCACCAATGAAGTTACAACATACAAGGTGAGGCATTAACTAAATGGTGGATTGGATGGAAAATAAGGCATCACATGGAAAGTGGATGGAGATGTTGACATAGGCCAAGATGGAATCTCAAAGGTTGATCACTAGAAGAGCATCTTGGGAGAGGCTTTAGCAGTGAAAGACAACTAGACCATCACGATAAACACATTGGCATATAGATCAACCTTAATGATTAACAATTAGACCTATCATGGAAATCACTACTTAGAAGATGTGTCAAAACCCTAGGAAAAGAGGGTTTGTGTACCTTGTACAACCAACATGAAGATAATGGAGAATCGACCAAGATTGCATACACACTTAAAGAAGGAGAGAATGACAATGTGAAGTATAGATTTGGATGTTGTAGAATTATCGGTTATATCTACAATGATATGCTTGAGACATCAATCATGTCATGTGTATGGGGTGATAAGATATCTAGAGTGAAAGAGCATTTAATTGACAAGTATCAAAGGTCATACTTAGATATTCGAAGGATCACTACTGCAAAAGTAATGTAGTATAAAACCTCTCCATAAGTGAATTTATTAGTGTAAGCCTTATGGTGCTTCCAAGGCCAATAAGGAGGTATTTGTCAAAGATGTCAACATGAACATTAGGCTCGAAAGATCTATAATTTTAATTATATATATGTATTTATATTTATGGCTTTGTCCCTCTAGAGTTATATTTATTCTTATGTTTATTAGAAGCAACTTTAGGAAGCTCTAATGGAAGTTGTTGCAGGATATATCTATGAAAAGAGTAGGGAAATCTCTCTTGAATGAAATGATTCCTTTTTGTATATGCATGCATGTGGGGAAATATAGTAATTGATATTGCATGCTGCTTTAATTTAGTAGTTATAACTAATTTTGTATGTGTTGGTACTTATGGCATGTTACATAGGAAGCTACAAAGTAGATAGACTAGTTCATGGTATTTGGAATGGATCATATAATCTATTGTAATAAGGCTTCCAAAAGTGTCTTAGTTATGTGGAAATATACAAATGGTCAAGTGAATCCAAGACTAACAGTGGAGGATTTGAGTAGTGGATCCCAAATGAGTCTAAAAAGAGTAGTGAGATGTTAATGTCAATAACTATATGCATTTATTTGGCTTTTAGTGGTGGAAAAGGATTTGAGTAGTTGATCCCAAATGAGTCTAAAAAGAGTAGTGAGATGTTAATGTCAATAACTATATGCATTTATTTGGCTTTTAGTGGTGGAAAAAGGTTATAGGAAATTATCTAAGAGATGATGATCAAAGACAAATTAAGTAGTAGAAGAGTCATTTATTTGGGGGACTTCGATCAAACAAATTAGCTTATGAATATAGGCTCCAGGTGTAAAAATACACTATAAACTTTGTAATGCAAATTATATTTGATTTCGAGGAAAAACATACATTACATACATGCACATTGTACACTTAGTTACATGCATGTAGTACTTTATAGGAGTTGTGCTTGATTTGGAACTTGCTTAACCTTAATTTTCCTAGATTCACATTGCAACCCTTTCTAAAACCTCTTTAGCACTTATAGAATCCCATGTAGGTCATTTTAGTATCTCACACTTTGTTCTAATTGATCTTTTTCCATATTTTGAGGGAATTTTTGCATGTTCAGAAGGGTAGTCAAACTTAATCAACATGTCAATCCCGGATTCCTCCCACTTCCATCCCCTACAAGTGAACATATACCCTAGATCACACATATCTACAATTGTTGGATGATACAATGATGTGTTAGTGGTAGGTTATGCATTCTTCTATGGGATTAAACACTTGTGTCTCTCCAATTATAAATTAATGGCTTACTTTTCTCATTTAGAGATCAAATGTTGTAATTGAGATGTCGTTTTGCTCATTTTCTTCCACAAAACCTTTTTGGACATGTTCATGGGGTTTTTGGCTTCACTTGATGGCCTTTCCCCCCCAATCCTCATGCATTTGGATTCCTTTTCAAGCAAAATGATATCAATTATAGGTCTGAGGCCATCTCAAGTTTCATATGAGTCTTTAGAGGTTTGAACCTACAAATCTATTTAAATGCAGTTTAATGCACTTCCCATCCATCCATAGCCATGCTACCCTCCTCCTAAGTCAAGAAACACTCTTTATATGTTATTGTACTTGTCATGACACAACTACCGAGGGATCAAGGGATTGTCACACGTAACCAAACATTCTACGTGCACTTTTTTCCTTTCTTTATTTTTTAACGTATGTTGTTTCATAGAATTAGATCATATATCATTTCATTTCCTTGTCATGAAAATTTAATTTTCTTTCACAATTATATTAGGGATTTATTTTCTCTTTCTTTCTTCACAATCTCTCAGAACCACAGAGTGCATTAAAAATGTAGTAGTTTTATTCTCATGCTTGTAATACCTTAAGTTGGTGATTTTATGAGAGGTGCCATGTCACCTTCATTGCTTTGTGTGTCAAACCTAAAATGACTCCTCTTCATCTCCCTTATACTAGGAAGATGCAATACTTTGTTAAAAGGGATGGTTTCCAATCCTTCCACCAAAATCTAAACCTATTCGAGTTGCATTGGTAACACAACCAACATTTCACTGTGTCCAACCAACATCAAGGCTATAAAGAATTCGAAGTGGATAAGTTAGAAAAAATTTATTTCTCAAATATGTATCATGAATGCACATGACTTATCTTGTAGGTCATCTCATCAACTATAATTCCAGTTGTTGTCCACTTTCTTCAACAAATAGCACCGTAGGTGTGGATTGCCTGATTTGGAGAACTTCATTCAAAATTTTAATGACCAACTTTGTAAAAATAAAGACTTCACATCCAAATTAGAATAATGACGGAAATAAGAATCCAAGAAAGTACACAACAGTTCTAGCAATTCTTTCCCATGGGAAAGACAGAGGAGGAGAGAAGGGGGAGGGAAAATAATGTATTAATACTATTAGGAAAATAATGTTATAATATTGAATAACCAATGCCAAATGGCATTACATAACTCTTCATATATCCAAGTCATTATATTTTTGAGTTCTAACCCTATAATGGAGAGAAAATGGCAGTCGAAGAGTAAAAGATATACAATTTCCCTTTAATGTTAGTTGACACAAGGTCTATTTTCATGGGGCATCCAAAGGGAAACCTTGAGTTAGACCACCTTGGAGAGGTTCAAAATGTGGCTTCTAAATTATTAGAGGAAATGACTAATAACATGGTATAAAGCCACGATACAAGTATTGGATGGGAGCTATGCATAGGTCAAGTGTTGAGTTGAGCCCAACTCATAGCTAGGGTTTACCCTAAGCACCACCATTTTTAAGCATGTCATCCATCAATCAACCTTGCAATATTAAGCGTCGAGGTCTGTCAAAATATATTCCTAGACATTATCACTATGGTGAAGTTTGTTCTTGGTGGAGAAATAATTGGAGACTCCTCTCAAATCGAGGTGGAGGCATTCAAAACTCTAGTCCCATCCTTGAATCTAGCTAATGGAAAGTCATTGGTGTAGAGAAGACATGTAAAGAAGGCAGATGCAATCCCCCAATTGGACATTCCATCTTCAGAGATAAGGAAAATAGGCATCATTCTATATGAGCATGCATTAAAAGGAAAGTTTTCGGTCTTTGGCCTAGTCCAAGAGATATAGAGTCATGGATAGTACAACATTGAGCTCCCAAGATCCAAGGTAAGGTTTTTTCTTATGCTTGTGGTTGTGGATATTTTATGTTTGTATTTAAAAACAAGGAGGAATGAGATGTGATCTTTTGCTTTGGACCCTATTTCATGGAATATAGGGGAATGTTTCTTTCTTATTGGTCCCTAGATTTCAACCCATAAATGGAGATTTATGCAACCCCTACATGGGTCAGGCTACCTCATCTCTCTTTAATTTTTTGGGATGAATGCTCCCTTAAATCCATTGGAGACAAGTTGGATCAATTTATTGATCAAATAGAGCCAAAAGGAAATTTGTATTCCCGTGCTAGAATATGAGTGGAAGTAGACCTGCAAAAGGGCCTTTTGGAGGTGGTGCAAATTAACATGGACAATTGGAGTCACTAGCAAGCCTTAGACTGTGAGCATTTTCCTTTCAAGTGTAACACTTTTCATGAGTATGGACACTTTGCTAAGAGTTTCCCAAGGAATTAAGAGTTTCAACCCCCTTCAAAGCATCCTTTGAATCTCTCCAGTGAAGCAGCGTAGATTTCATTTAAGCTAGTAAACAAAAGACATAGAAATGTGTAGTCCAAGGGGTTGTATGAAAAAAAGAAAACCTAGGTTGGTCCATGTATTCCATCCAAAAAAAAACCAAAAAAAAATCAAACCCTTGATAAGATTCAAAGATGAAAAGTGAGGGAGTAGACAAATCATAGGAAGAAGAACTCAAAGGTGGAGCAAAAACCATCCAAGACTCTAGTGAATCCAAATGTTCATGAACCAAATGTAACAAAAGAGGAACCAATTGAAGAAATGAACTAGGAAACTCCTATGGAAGAGGAGGAATCTCATGTTGAAAACAATTCTTCAATGCAACATGCTCATCCGCTTGTGCCATCTGAATCTCCATCTTACTCTAAATTTTTGAAGAAAGCCCCTCATTCTTTCCCTCCTCTCACAAGGGGAAGGAAATCAACTTGGGAACAAAAAGAAAAAGATCCATAACCAAAAAAAATTGGGCCATAAGCTCTCTTTGGATTCACCCCTGTTAAAGGGGGGGACAAATTTCCATCCCAATAGGTAATTATGTATTCTTTCTACATTCTATTATGCGATCAATAAAAAATTATCCTTGTATCCAAGAATATGGAAGAAAGTGAAATTGTAGGAGAAAACGCTGGTTTTTCTCCTCCTAGCACTTTGACGGGAGGAGGAAAGACCTGTAAATCATGCTCAACCCCCATATATTTAGTATTTCTACATTGTCTAGTTCAGTCACAACCCTTTTTCATACAATCATCAACCATTTATGTTTGAAAAAAACATGGTGGAAATCCAAAAGGCAATAATGGGTATTTGTGAAGCAAAAAAACTGGGTATAAGCAACGTCATTCTTAAAGGAGATTCCAAGCTTCTTATTGATTGACTAAACAAACATGTAAGGAGCAACTCATGGGAGCTAGTGGGTTACATAACTTTGTTCCTAGAGTTAACAAAATCTTTCGACCAAATCAAGTTCCAACACATAAGACAAAGCAACGATCAAATGGCATATTTGTTGCGAATAAGGCCATCACGTCGCAAAAGCATGGAGATATTAACATAGGCCAAGATTACATCTTGGAGGTTGATGATTGAAAGAGAATCCTAAAAAAGATGATAACAATGAAAGTCAATAGACCATTGTGATAAACATAGTGGAAGATAGATCAACATTAATGATTAATGATTAAGCTTACAAGGAAATCAATGCTTAAAGAAGGTGTCGAAGCCTTCATAAAAGAGAATTTACATACCCCATACACCAACAAAGAGAGCGGGGAATGAGCCATAAATGGAGAAAAACTCAAACAAGGGGAGAATGATGGCATGAAGGACAAATTAAGTTATTGTGAAATTTATCAGTCATATCTTCAAATATCTATATCCAAGGCATCAATCATGTCAATTATATGGGGGAGATTTTGGGGCCTAAATTTCGCCCTTGGGTTAATTTGCCATGTTATTTTTTTTCCAAAAAGAGATTCACGAATTTCCATTTTTTCTTAAAATGATTCACCCAAATTATATAGGATAAAATTATTTTACTCTATAAATTGCCATAATTTTCTATAAACTATGTAAAATCCCCCCAAAATTGAATATTTTTACAAAAATATCACCAAACATTTTATAGTTGCCATTACTAAGATTCTCCAAGGTTTCCACACTTTAACTTAAGTATGGATCCTTAAAATTTTCCTCGATGTTGTCACTACTACTACTATTAGTAGTAAGATTTTTGGAATGAAAGATCGTTTATTGACATGTATTAAAGGTCATACTTGCATACTCTAAGGATCATAAATACAAGATAGGTGGATAATAAGAACTCTGCATAAGCAAATTTACTAGTCTCAATCCAGTGGTTCCAAGGCAAAGGAGGATGTATTTTTTCAAAGATGTAAATAGGAAAATTTGGCTTAAAATATCTTTGGTTCGGGTCAAGTCTATGTATTTGTGTTTCTAGTTTTGTCCCTTTGATAATTATATACTTATTTTCATAAAATGAATTTTTGGTAGAAACGGTGTTGGGGCTCCCATTTCAAGAAAGTTTAGTAGTGCAAGTAGAGAAGAGCAACAAATGGGCACAATATAGCGTCTCCAATCGAAGTCGACTCAAGATGAGTCAATGCATGTGGTAGGGGCTTATCGGGGCTTCCACTTGCATTTGAGTTCTTGGGAGTCATGCTAGTCTATGTGGGTGTGACCCTACTTTTGTAAATAGTCACAAGTGGACCCAAGGTCAACCCAAGGGATGGGCCCACCTAAGTTACATAATCAAATATATATAAATGCAAGGCTTTGACCTACTTTTGATGTGTAATGTTAGTGGGGAGATATATAATCTACTTGGGTACATGTTTATGTACTTTCTTGAGTTGCAATTGTTGCACAACCAACCTTACACTGAAGTTTGAAATATAGTTAGATAATGGGGTTCACTACAATTTATATGTTGCACATGCATGAATGACACAGGTGTGGATTGTTTTTATTTATTTTCTATGAACTATTATTATGCATAATGTGTTGCACTAATAATATACAAGGGCTAACAAATATGCCAATATTTGAACTAATCTATCCTAGCATGTGCCTTGGGCGAAACTTTCCCTTTTAAGGGATTGTTTTCCAATCTGTTCATAAAACTAATCAAGTCAACATTAGACTACAATGGTTCCTTATCGACCAACACTTGCGAACCCTGGTCTTTGAGGTTGTACAACAAATGGTTTTTTTTTTTAGACTAATCCATTCATTGATGTCACAGAAATGAGAGATAACTTTATGAAGAACTATATGTAGGAATGGTTTAATCACCACGTTGGCCTCTTTGTAAGATAGGAAGCTTTGTAGTTTGACATTTTAGTGGAAAGGTTTAAAGATGAATTTGTGTTTGAGTGTGCCGATGAGATCTTTTGGGCCAAGTTCCTAGTGATTCTCTTTGAGTGGCTACATAAGTTGGAGGAACAACTAAGACACATTAAGTGGAAACGAAGGAACATTCACCGAGCCACCCAAAATTTAGTTGCATTACAAAGGTGGGACGATTAGACATTTGCATTGTTGATTACTAGGAAATACATGCTCTCTTGTTGAGTTACATATATTTGGTAGATTGACTCAAGGGTTCTACTTGAAGAACACACACACACACACACACACACACACACACACACACACACACACACACACATACTTGAAGAACACACACACACACACACAC
>ML777693.1:271816-337173 GCA_009831015.1 Picea engelmannii | reverse complement strand
CACACACACTGAAAATTTAGTTGCACTACAATGGTGAGACGATCAAACGTTTACACACACACACACACATACTTGAATAACACACACACACAAAATTCACACACACACACACACACACACATACCCAAAGTTTAGCTACACTACAAAGGTGGGACGATCATACGTTTTGCATTGTTTATTACTTGGAAATACATACACTCTTCTTGAGTTACATCTCTTTGGTACACACACACAAAAAAAAAAAAAAAAAAAAATCACACACACACACTGAAAATTTAGTTGCACTACAATGGTGAGACGATCAAACATTTTGCATTGTTGATTACTAGGAAATACATGTGCTCTCTCTTTGGTAGATTGACTCAAGGTTTATATTTGAAGAACACACACACACACACACACATTAGGGTTTATATTTGTAGATCAAGATCATGAGTTTTGAGCAAAAACCTATGGTTTTGAATGGCCACAATTATGGTCTGGAAATATTATTGAAGAGTAAAGTACTTTGGTAGTTTACAAAGATCGTGATTCTAGATTCAACGAATGATCAATACGGATTTATCATAGATAGGAAGAATGACAAGGATGTAAGAGTTAATATCATTGGCGAGTACATCCCTAAAGTTGCAGTTGATACCCACAATTCACAATCATGGGTGGAAGGCCTATTTAAAAGGGGTATTTATAGGAGGCCGTTGAAGGAGATCTTTGTGTGGATCAAAATATTGTTGATAGAGGAGATGATGATGACATTCACCCCTCCTTAAATGTAAGTGTAAAACTCCTCACAGTTGGGGGTGGACATGGCTAAATCAAAATGAGAAAGATGAATCGGTAGGTGGGTAAGAGTTTTGGTAGACGAGAAAGCAACAAAAAGAGTGGAAAGAACAATCAAAAGGGTGTACACACCAAGGAATAGTAGTTGAAGTAGATAAAGGAAAGCATAGATAGAGAATCCCTCAAGGGTGGTGGAAGCTAGCCATGACTAGAGAACGTGAGGGTGAGTACGAATATAACCCATAGGAGGCTAGAAGAAATGGAGGTTGAGATAATAAGCAACCCCCCTCAAGAACAACATAACAAAGACACACATATATGAAGGAAAAGTCTAAGCTATCGACACTTTCATGTAGATGTAGGTTAAAGTAGAAGTACAATAAGAAAATCCCATCTTTGAGTTATAAAATTTTGGAACTGAAATTCTAACCCCAGAGGCATAGCGTGATGGTTCACTTTAGGGTTATGTACCATATTTTTAGAGACACATATATATAAGAGCCAAAGGTTACACCATGATCTAGTCAAGGAGCCATCCCAAGACAACATCCAACTCCTGCATGTTCTAGTCCTAAAAGTTATATTCTTCTTTTCTATGATTAATAGTTCAATCATGATTAATAGTGTAGAACAACATCTAGTGGTAAGGAACAATGACACAAAAAATAGCAGTAAAGTTCACCAAATATAAGTATTTGGAACCCAAGAGTCATTTAGCAACTCGGTCCATGGGTTTTATATTTGATGTATAAAAGACTCATATAAGGTTGTGCCTCTTGGAGTTCATTAGGAAAAGAGAGGAGGATGCAGACCAACATTTGTTCTTACACGAAGGATTATGGAATGCATTGGGGAACTCAATAGAAGATGTAAGATATTAGAGTTCTAGACAACCTTGCAGGGTCGTGCACTATAATGGTACATGATGTATATGGAAACCACCTTATTTGGGACAACTCGAAGTTTCAATGAAACATGATTAGCCTTCCCTATGGAATTCCATAAGCTAAAGTTGGAACAAGAGTTCACAAAGCCAAAAGACATTAAGCATTAGGAAGGAAAAAGTGTATGGGAATATACCTAGCAATTCTATGAAGTATCAAGCCAACTATCATTCCAACTCCATCTAGAGCAACATAAGGAGTGTTTTATGGGAGGCAATATCCAGATGACATGTATTCCCCTAATGAAATAGAAAATAGGTGCTCTAAGAGATGCATTGGAGCAGGTAGCAAGGATAGAAATAATAATGGGATACATTGGCCTTGGAAAATACTAGACTACAACAACAATAACAACACAACCCTCTATGGCAGTCCCATGGATGACATAAGTGTAGAGCCAACTCTCCATCCTATCAAAACAACTCTAGAAGTTTACCTGTGTTAAAGTAGAGCGAGTGCAAGTATGGTGCATTGGGTGCAAAACATAGGGCCATATAACAATACATTGCTCTATGTTGCATGGTGGCAATGGGATCAATGAATCCTCAACCACAGGTTCCACTGCAAGTTAGATAATGGTGTGAGGTACGTACGGTATATGGAAACCAATCCACATGATGTTGCCTAATTTTGAAAAAGTATACATCCACCTTAATGAACTTATACTTTGAGTTCTATAGGACAACCACACACAATACAAATAACTATTGAGTTGTACAAGCCCCATTGGACATGTTTGACAAAACATCATTTTAGGTAGAAGATAAATGACTTGGAATGTGTTGTAGCAACTATGGAGGATTCAAAGGATAACATAGTGGTGGAAGAAATGGCATGATTAGATGCTACAACCATGATGAAATTGGATATATCAAGAAATAATCCTAACCCCCATTACCACAATACGATCACTATTGCATTGTAGGCCAGAATACTGAAGATTGTGCCAACTTGATTACAAGATGAGAAGCTCATAAACAAAGAAACACCAACTTAGGTAGTGTTGAACCTCAACCAAGTGATGCCTTAAAACATTTAAGATTCATATAATAACTCGTTGAGGCAGAAAGACAAGTGGCAACCAGTGGAAAGGGGAGCCCCATTATATTATGAAAGCAACACAAAAGAAACCAAAGTTTAGCACCATGAAGCAAAAATAATTCACCAAAGAAAAATTGGAAATTTGTTTATGGTATAAGTGGCACTGCAATTTAGGATCAAGCTAAGTTCCCTACAACACTCCCCCTAAATCACATTGCACCTTTGACATCGAGAACCTCTTTCCTTGAAGATGTGGAGGCATTATATGAGTTCGTACAAGTGTTTTTGAAGGTTTTGGATGATGAAAAGCTATAAAGGTTGCATTCTACCTTGAAGCATATTGTGGAGGGGGATAAAAAGATATGTGCTCCCCGATTGGAACACGTCTGTTGTTGCATTCAAAAAAATATGCCATGAGTTTAGACTAAATGCTAAAATTGACAAATATAAGGTGAAAAATGTCATGCTCAACTTGGGATCCAATGTGAATATCCTCTTTGGCTAATCATGGTAGTTGTTGGGTAGCCCTAAACTAGTGTACTCACCAATTCATCTATGACTAAGAAATCAATACCATATCTTCACATTGGGACATGTGGAGAACATAAATATAGAAATTGCAGGTGTTAAAACTGTATCATATTTTGAAGTAATCAAAATATTGGATGAAAAGGAACCTTACCGATGTCTCTTGGATATTGAATGGGCATATAAAAATGATGCAATCATCAACCTGAAGCATATAAATATGTCCTTCGATAATAATGGTCTCAGGGTTGTACAACCTAATTATTCGTACTAGGGACCCAGGAACACAAAACCAATAAATTACATGGAAGTATTGATGGATGATTTCATCTTTGTAGTTGCAAGGGATGATCTAAGAAACCCCGTAATTCAATGGATTTATGATAGGACAATTGACATGCATAATGGCTACATAAATCCCACAAAAAATGTTGCTATGAGCTAGCATATTTTTTGTTCTTTTGACTTGGATTTTAAAACAGGGTGGCAGGATTAGTAGGACAAGAATCGTGAGCTCAATACTGGATGTTGCACAACCATAATTAGGTAGGCTTGTTGGATTAGTATTGAGATATATAAACCACTAGTCTTTGATGGGAATGGCTACCTCAAGGAATTCCTTGATTAGATGGAAGATATCGAGCCCCTAAGTTTTTATTGATGACTATGGATGTTATGATGAGGGAAAGTCCAACAATATGGTGGACCACCTATAAAGATTCATTCAAGACTTGGGAAGAAGTCAAATCTACCATGTTCACCCATTTGTACCTGGACCAAATAATCCAATAGATAGGTGGTGTGAATTCACTACGAAACAGACAATCAAAGCTTAAGTCCCGCATAGAGAAATGCATAATGGGATAGATGCAAGTTGGGTATGTTGAGAGCCTTTGGGTACATTGATTCTACCCCACCTCTAGGATCAATCCCCTAGCCATGGCATGTTCAAGAAGAATGTCAATGTTGGACACGGCATTGGGATAACGCATGACAAAAATTATATGCAACATTCTCCTACATAGGTAAACACTTGGTTGTGACCAGTGCTCTACATGAAATTAGAGAATTTATGTTTACACCTAAGGAAAATGGACATAAATTCCTAATTTGTATCAAGCATATATATTTGATCACAACCAAGGTAATTGACCTGGCCCTTGAATTACTACTCTGTTGCAACAAGGTATTTCAAGAGTATCTAAAGGAAGATGACCCCTTTGATAGGTTGTGCCACTTAATGTTCCAAAAATCTAAAGGGGTAAGCCCATTGAAAGAATTTGTTGATGCACTAGTCAAGGAAATATATAGGGAACCATTGAAAATTATGAAAGTAAACACAGGGTTGGAAGAGAAGCCTTATATTGCTTCCATGGGAGATTCTTGGGATGATCAAACCATTGTGAAGGTCGTAGCCCTATTGCACAAGTATGAAGAATTATTTCTTGATATGGAATGGATAATTATAATAATTGTTATCTATATTAGTACTATATGGGTGGAAGAATTAGAGGAATTGACTTGCAGGCCCCATTTTATTGGCACGTCCTAGTTTGGAGATTTGGGGTCCGAAACCTTCCAGATCCATTTTGAGGCATCAAATGGAATTTTTTGGGGTTAAAAGTTTATGAGCACATTTCCCAACCCCTTGATGTTGTTCTACACACTAAAACATTTCCAACATTGTGAAAATCACCACAATCAGAGTTTGTATGTAGAAGTTATGCCTCCCGTGAGTTGACTACCATGGTACATTGGGGATGCCATGCCAAACCCTATTTCTCACATGTGGGGCTAGTCACATATGGAATTTCAAGAAGATTCTAGATGGTCCAATACCTTGACACTAATTGAAGGTTGACACATGCAAAAACCCTAACCTTGGACGACTATCAAACTATGTTTAATACTGGGCCACTAGGAGGAGAGGGGATTCCATTCTTTTGGCATTTTACTAGTTCTATAGTTGAGCAGAGCATCTAGGAATGGAATTTTAGAGCATAAAATAGGATGAAGAAGATATTGTAGAAACCATCCAGGCCACAATGTCCTAGGAAACTTCGTAGTGAGTGCTACTTTATTTGTATTTGCATTTCATAACTAAAAAAAAGAGATCAAACAATACACATCACCTTCTAGTTGGGTTTTCTCTTGTGTTGAGTTTCCTAGGATACATCTTGTGTTCATTTGTGCGGATTGTGTGTTCATTTTCTTGTTATTTTATTTTCATAAATTTGAGCAATAAGCTAGTGATAATAAATCGAAGATCTAAGGAAATAAACCTACATGATAAAATATTTCAGCATAATACAAGATCTATTATGACGAACTGTTCTAGTGGAATATGCACGATAATTTATAGTTCATATTAGTATTAGAGCAATTTTTCTTTGGGGTATTTGTGGGAAGTTGCAGGATCTAGGAATTGGCTTAAGAAGGATGTGTCAGAACCCTAGCCATGGTTGATGAGTCCAGTCATAACAACCCTCAAGATGTAGTAGAAGAGATATTTGTGAGTCTAGAAGAGAAAGTAACCGATATCTCTCGCAACATGGCCTTCCTCGTGGTGGTTTTGGCGAAGAAGTTCAAGCCTTTCGGGGATATTGGTGGATCTAACTTAGAAGTTGGATTTGATGAGAAACCAAGATATAGTGAAGACCCAGGAAAATGAGTCGAAAAAAGAGCTCAAGAAAGAGCAACCAAGTTCCAATGCGATCACTCCTTCACAACCTTGTTTAAAATGGAAGTGAAAGTGGACATCAAACCCTATCAAGGTGAGATAGATGTTATTAAGTTAAATAATTGGTTGCAAGAGTTAGAAGTGTGTTTCAATGTTTATAATATAGATGAAGAGAAGAAGATTTTGTTTTCCCAACTTAAACTAGAGGGCCATGCACTAACCTGGTGGGAAAGCCACATGGAGACACTTGGACTGGAGGGTGATCCACTGACAACTAAGTAGGAGGTGTTTAAAACCCTCATCAAGTCCCAATTTTACTCTATTGTGTATGTAGAGGACCAATGGATCCATTGGCATAACTTCATGCATATGCAAGGGCAAAGTGTGTAAGAGTACACCACTAAGTTTAGGAAGATGGTGATCATGTTGGTTATTTCTCCCAAGAACCTAGACATACTCCTCAAGTATCTGTGGGGTCTACATAGTCATTTGTGAAAGCAAGTGATGCTGTTGAAACCAAGGAGCATTGATGAGGCGCGTGTGCAAGCAGAATGCTTGGAGAACATAGGCCATAAGAAAGGAAAACCAAGTGGTTCTAAATAGAAAGACAACCGAGATGCTTCCAAGGAGGAGAAGAAAAAGTGGAAAGGGAAAGACAAGAATATGAAAGCCATTGCACATCAACGTAAGGATCCAAACAACCACTGCAACCATTGTAACATCAATGGTCATAATGAATATAAGTGTTGTAAGCTACATTAAGAGATGGATCCAAAGAACCATAAGAAGGGTCCCAAGAAGAAGAACCTGCTAGGCATGGATTCAAGCATCCAGGTAAAGAGGAACTCGTATGTGGATGAGAATATTGTCTACACCTCAGTGCAGAAGGAGGTGAATTTGAGTAGCCTTCATCACAAGGAAGAAAAGGAGATGAATAAACTCTTCCAAGTTAAGATCCAGGTAAGAAAAATGTGGATGCTATATTTGATTTAGGTTCATAGGTCAATCTCATAGTAGATGATTTAGTCAAGAATCTTGGGTTGGAAGTTCATGATCATCCTATCCTATATCCATTGTGATGGGTAAACAAGGATGCAGAGCTCAAGGTCACATAACTGTTAGAAAGACAGGATCGCGGAACAACAAAATAAAACAAATGCGGAAATAAAACACATAAGATACACAATACAATAGAGACACAGATATACGTGGTTCACCCAATGTGGGATACGTCCACTAGAGAAATTTCCAGGTCCTTTCTTTTTATTATATAGCAAAATGAAGGGATACAACCTACATCACACCAGCTGTAACTTCCTCTTCTTTCTCTCACAATCTCCTCTCTCCGAATACAATATTCACAATGATACACACCCGAAATACAATTCCCTCATAAAAGAGGGTTACCTTCTAGGGGAAAAAACCCTAACATAACTTCTACCGTCAGATCTAAGACCTTATAATGAACGGTCCATATTGACTACGAAATTACAATATTTTACAAGGCAATTTTTCTCAATATTTTACAAGGCAAGCCCCACCACACCTCCCCATTAGGGAATGGGGTCCAAGCACGACTTAAACAAACCTCTCAATCATGAATATAAATAGTCTCCACAAATAAATCATGCCAAGAGGTTCCTCAATGAAATTTTTTGAACTTTATACTCATTTTTCCGAAATTCCGTGAGGAATTCGTTGGTGCACTCTATGTCTGAGTTTGAGCAACGTGTAAAGAGGTAATTGTAAAACACAATCATTTGAGCATTAATAAAGAGGTCTCTATTGGAAGCGGACCCGAAGACATAGCCCAAATTGGGTGAACTCCATCAACAAACTTGTGTATGTGATTTTGGTATTGTTGTTCTATTTCTCTCAATTATTTGCAAGTTGTTTATCATTAAAGTGAATTTGCATAGATAAATAATTACACATGTATTTTGTAATCAATCAAACGATCATTATTATTTTTAAATCAAGCTAGATGTTCATGTGAATTAAATAATAATTAATATCTAAGGATTTTTTGGATCAATTTCCCATTACCAATATCAAGAATTTTAGGATGATTCTGAGATGGTTTTTCAGTATTTTTTGTATGTGCAAAATAATTTCATTCATTAAGATCAACATATGTGATGAGAGCCAATGTTTCAATGATTGTATAATGTATATTAGTCAACTTGTTGGATGCACCAACCCCTGTGTTAGGGTTATTTGACATT
The DNA here is from genome assembly GCA_009831015.1 of Picea engelmannii. Classification (NCBI taxonomy): domain Eukaryota; kingdom Viridiplantae; phylum Streptophyta; class Pinopsida; order Pinales; family Pinaceae; genus Picea; species Picea engelmannii. The sequence goes on along the minus strand of ML777693.1, from coordinate 328,975 downwards.
GTTTTATATTTCAACAATGTATTCAACCTATTCATTAGTATAGTAAGAATGCATTCAAAGTATTTCACAAATAGATAAATCAAATGGTATTAAATTTTTTTAACTAAATGAAATTTCAATTATGGTCAGCAAAAGTTGCCTATATAGTATTCCAGGGTGTACACTATTCCAAGGTGTATACTCTTCATGGGGTATAAACACGTCTGGAAACAAATGCCTATGAATCATGAAGTAATTAGGCTCCACAACCAATAATCTTCCACTTGGAGACTTATCTCAAAAACTCCACCGCTGCTGTATCTGCTGGACTATGATCCTTCTTGAACCTGGAAAATTTATCATCTTCACCTTCATGCTTGAAGACCAACTGAAACTGAGTAGAAACTTAGTTTCTCCCTGGTTACTCCCATTTTTAAAATGTATGCAGGATTCTGGCTAGTATGTATCTTTTCCAACTTCAAATGTCCATCTTCCAAGACGAATCGTATGAAATGATACCTGAGATATATATGCTTAGTCTTTGAATGGAAGGCTAAGTTATTTGCAAGATGCATGACACTCTCACTGTCACAATACAACCTGTTATTCTCTTGCTTCTTTCCCTATTCCTCCATAAACCTCTATAACCAAATCATTTCTTTACTAGCCTTTGTAGCAACAACATACTCTAATTCTGTTGTTGAAAGTGAAACAACCTTTTTTAGTTTTGAAATCCAACTTACTGTTGTTCCACCTATAGTAAAAACATACCCTGTGCTCCTCCTCTTGTTATCTTTATCACCTGCCATACCTGAATCAACATATCCCTGTAGAATAGTTCTGAACCTCCAAAACATAATGCATGAGTAGAAGTACCTCTCAAATACATGAGAATCCACTTTACTTCCTCCCAATGTTCTTTACATGGCTTGTTCATATACCTGCTCACAACTCCCATTGCATGTGAAATATCTGGTCTTGTGCAAAGCATCACATACATCAAGCTGCCAACTATTGATGAATAAGGGACTTTGGACATGTATTCTATCTCCCCTTCTGTCTTGGGACACATTTCCTTGGTTAACTTGAAATGGCTAGCCAAAGGTGTACTAACTGGTTTTGCATTCTTCATTCTAAACCTCTCCAATGCCTTCTCTATGTACTCACCTCGAGACAATGTCAATTTACGATTTTTCCTATCTCTTGTTATTCTCATACCAAAGATTTTCTTTGCAGCACCCAAATCCTTCATTGCAAATGAATTAGCTAATTTATTTGAACACATTTATATCCTACATATTAGACCCTGCAACAAGCATGTCATCTACATACAATAGCAAGATAATATAGCTTCCATTTTCTATCCTTTTAAAATAAACATAGTGATCATAATGACACCTATTATAACCTTGTTCTGTCATAAACCTGTCAAACTTCAAATACCATTGCCTTGGAGCTTGCTTTAGGCCATACAAGTTCTTCTTCAACTTGCATACCAAATTTTCTTTCCCTTTGACCTCATACCCCTGTGGCTACTGCATATAAATCTCTTCATCCAAATCCCCAGGGAGAAAAGTTGTTTTTACATCTAACTGTTCAAGATGCAAATCTTATACTTCCACAAGACTTAAAATAGTCCTAATTGAAGTCATCTTAACAACATGAGAAAATATTTCATCAAAATCTATACATTTCTTTTGTGCAATTCCCTTTACAACAAGTCCAGCCTTGTACTATTTTTTTCCTCCATCTTATTCCTTCAACTTGTAAACCTATTTATTATGTAAGGCTCTTTTTCCTGTAGGCAACTGAACCAAGTCCCAAGTCTGGTTATTTACCAATGAATCCATTTCCTCTTTGATTCCTTGCTCCCACTTCTTTTTAGTGTCTACTTGCATTGTCTCTTCATAACATTCCGGTTAACTAGAATCAATCAACAATAAATAATACAATGAAGGAGAGTATCGTTCAGGGGGTCTACTTAACCTGGTAGATCTTCTAACAACACTTGGATGAGATTGAGGTACCTGCTGCTCCTGTTGTTGTACATTTTGATTTTCTAGTACCTTTGGAATTTCTTTTTCAGTGATCCCATCGAGCATTGTATATTCTGGTTTTTCTTTTTCCTGTTTCTTTCTCTGCAACTGATCTTTGTACATGACCTTCTCATTGAATATGACATCTCTAATCCTAATGATTTTGTGATTTTCATAATCCCATAAGCGATAAACAAAATCATTAACACCGTATCCAATAAAGTTACACTTCTTTGATTTTGCCTCAAGTTTTTTTCTATTTTATTTATCAATATGGACAAATGCTTCACAACCAAAAATCTTCAAAAAATAATAGTTTACTTTTAATTCCATGCCTCCTCTAGAATTCCACCATCCAAAGAACTTGAAGGTCCTCTATTTATCAAGTAAACAACAATATCTACAACATCTACCGAAAAATATGAGGGCAACCCTGCATGCAATCTCATACTCCTTGCACACTCCATGATTGTCCTGTTCATCCTTTCTGACACACTATTTTCTTATGGTGTTCCCGTAATTGTTTTCTCTCTACGAATCCCATGGTATGAACAATAATCATCAAAACCCTTGCTGCAATATTCACCTCCATTGTCTGATCAAGACACTTCAACCTTTTTCCTGTCTCATTCTCAACCAAAGCTTTCCATTTCTTAAAAGTATCAAAAACATCAAATTTTTGTTGAATGCAATAAACCCAAGTGTTTCTAGTTGCATAATTAATAAAAGTAACATAATAACGAGAGCCACCGGTACATAAATACAATTTACCTACCTTCTCTCCTTTTGCTGTCACCAGTGATCCTTTGGTGACCTTCCACACCTTATCTGTAAATATAGATATACAACCTCCACTTTCCAACTGCCCAATTGAAATTAAACTTTTCCTTAAATTTGGAACATGTCTTACCTCTCTCAACAACCATTGGTTTCCATTCTTTTGCTTTATTTGCACCTTTCCCATTCCAACAATTTTGTATGGTGCATCATCACCCAAATGAACCTGTCGAAAATCACCTTGAACATAATCTAGAAAATGTTTCCTATGGGGTGTGGCAAGAAATGAAGCCCCTAAATCTACTACCCAAGACTTAGAAATATTATCTACAAAAAGAATGAAAGCATCTTGTAACACATCACCTGTTACATTTGCTTCCTGATTTTTTTCCTGTTGTCCTTCTCTTTGTTTCTTTGGAGCTCTATAGTCTTTCTTCAGAAGTCCTTTCTTCCCACAATTTCAACACTCTATCTTTCCCAGTCTGGATTTGGATCTACCCTTCCTAGAATTCTCACGGTTCCCTGAGCCCTTTCCTCTATCCTTTTGTCTCCCCATATTCTCTATGTTTAACACATTACACGATGTCTCACTTTTTCTTTTCTGTCGCATTTCCTCTCTAAGGATAACACCAAAAACATCATCAATTTTTAAAGTGTTTGAACCAGAGACAAAGTTACTTACAACTATGACCAAGCTGGTTGAGCTTCCTGGCAATGAGCACAAGATTAGAAGAGCCATGACCTCATCATCAAAGTCTACTTTTACAGAACTTAGTTGATTAGTAACCATATTAAATTCATTTAAATGATATGCAAGAGACCCACCTTATGACATCTTCATATTAAATAATCTCTTCATTAGAAATACCTTATTGGACACCGAAGGTTTTTCACACAGTTTAGCCAATGCATCCATCATATCCTTCGTTGTATTTTATTTCAAAATATTGAAAGCCACCAACGCTGCTAGGCTCAGTTGTATCGTTCCTACTGCCTTTCTGTCGAGAACCTCCCATTCTTTGTCCTTCATGGCCCTCGACTTCTTTGCTATTCCACCCAATGGTAGGAATATATCCTTCTGATATAAATAATCTTCCATATTCATATTCCATAATGGCAGTTTTGGTTGTTAAATTTCTTGAACCTAAACTTTCCATCTTTCGTCATTGCTCCCACTCGAACCAGGAACCCTCTTTTCCTACGAGTTACCTTTCGCTCTGATACCAGTTGTTAGAAAAACAAGATCGCAGAACAATAACATAAAACAAATGCAAAAATAAAACACAAAAGATACACAATACAATAGAGACACATATATACATGGTTCACCCAATGTGGATTATGTCCACCAGAGAAATTGTCAGGTCCTTCCTTTTTATTATCCAACAAAACGAAGGGATACAACCTACATCACACCCGCTGTAACTTCCTCTTCTTTCTCTCACAGTCTCTTCTTTCAGAATACAATATTCACAATGATACATAGTCGCAATACAGTTCCCTCATAAAAGAGAGTTGCCTTATAGGGAAAAAAAACCCTAACATAACTTCTACCGTCAGATTTGTGACCTTATAATGAACGGTCTAGATTTACTATGAAATTACAATATACATTTACCTGAAAATTTTACTTCGAGGGCTTCGCCCCCGAACCCCCGCTGGGGGCCCTCTTGTCGCCAGACACCTCAACTGAGGGATGAGCCCCCCAGACCCTGGAGGGGGAGAAAGCCCCCCTGCGTGGAGGGGTGTACAAAATTTTGGGTTGTATAGTCTTCATGGGGTATAAACATGATTGAAAACAAAGACCTATGAATTAGGGAGATAATTAGGCTCCACAACCAACATAAAGAATGTAAGATCAAGTTTGTTATAAGTGTATATTTTATTGATGAAGTGGATGGAGATGTAGTACTCCTTGACATGTGTGGTGTAGTGTTTGGAAGTTCCTACATTGATACGAGGGATATCTTACAACATCAATGCACACAAAGGTAGGTGAAATATCTCTCTTGTAAGTGCCAACCAAGCCAAACATTGATAAGTTATAGTAATAAGTATGTATTTCTTTTCTTAATAAAGAATCAACTGGGTGATGAGTCAATAAGAGTAAAGGCATCCATGGAGCGTTGTACTAAAGAGAAAAAATAAAATTTGGAGGAGTTATTTCATGTGTACAAAGGAGTGTTCTAGTATCCTAAATGGTATGAACTTCCATAGATACTTACAAATGTTTTCTGACTCCCCATTATAGAATATTGGGTCGTATAGGCAATATGTTCTAGAAGAAGATGAAGTGAAGAAACAATTGTAGTAGCTATTAGAGTAGGGAGTAATTCAAGCAAGCACTTCACCTTGTGGGTCACCTATCATCATTGTACCCAAGAAGGATGGGGCTTGGCGAATGTGTATGAATTACAAATATTTGAATAAGATTGCACTCAAGAATTGATACCCTCTATCGGGATTGATGATTCGTTAGACTAGTGGAAACATGCCAAGTACTTCACCAAGTTGGATCTCAAATTGGGATACCACCATGTACGTGTTAAAGAAGAAGACACCCGTAAGACCAGCTTCAAGTCAAGGAAAGGTTTGTATGAATGGTTGGTAATGCCTTTTGGTTTACGTAATGCACCAACTACATTTATGTGATTGATGAATGTTGTATTGTGTCCTTATTTATATTCATTTGTAGTGTTGTATTTGGATGACATATTGGTTTATATCTCTACATGGAAAAAATACATCTCACGTGTCATGCAGTTATTAGAGACTCTGAAAAAACATCAACTATTAGCTAACCTTAAGATACATGAGTTTGCTCAACAATCATTGGTCTATTCGGGGTACAGGATTGGCAGAGGGGAATTCAAGATAGATCCCATGAAGGTGTAGGCCAATCTCAAGTGGCTAGATCCTACTAATGTCACTAAAGTTGGGATCTTTTTTGGGGCAACGTAGTACCTAAGAAAGTTCATGGCATCTGTTTCGATGGTAATTGCGCCACTCCATGCCATAACAACTAGTGGTAAGAGTTTCTAATAGGGAAATAATCAACATAAGGCTTTCGATGATATGAAATGGAAGATCAATCAAGCAACAATTCTCACATTGCCTAAATTTTAGAAGCCTTTCGAATTGGAGATGTATGCAAGTGGATATGTTATGGGAGTGATCTTGATGTAGGGAGGTAAGCTAGTATGCTATTATTCTGAAATGTTCCATGGGGGAGTCCTAAACTACCATACATATTATAAGGAACCCTATGCCTTGGTTCAAGTTGTTAAGACGTGGAAGCACTATGGGATGGTTAAGGAAACCATTATCCACACTGATCACCAACCACTGCAATATTTGTAGGCCCAAAGCAACCTTGAACAAACCAAACACTACAAGAGGATGTGGTTTTTGCATCCCTTTCATCTAGTCATCAAATATAAGAAGGGAAACACTAATAAGTTGGAAGAAATTCTTTCAAGGCAACCCACATCCAATATTACAACTTTGGGAACTCTTATGCACATGGATCCTTTTACCCATGATGCATACAGAGAGGCATACATAGAAGATAATGACTTTAAAGAGGTGTTTTAGCAGCGACCAAGCCAAATTCATGTAGAAGAAGATGATTGTAAGGCTAACTATAATCTCCATAATGGGTCGCTCTACAAGTTAGAGAAGGTCTGTGTTCTCGAAGATGAAATATTGTTGCTTATTAAGTCTCATCCCTCCAAGGTTGCAAGACATTTTTGGTGTTAGGAAGACAATTTACAACTTACAAAGGCATGTGTATTGGACCAAAATGCAAGAAGATGTAGCTCAATATGTTAGAGGATGCATACTTTGTAGTACTAGCAAGCCCAATGATAGAAAGCAAGGTTTATACCATCGCTTATATGTACCCACTCAACCCTGGGAAATCATTTCCATGGATTTTGTGGGTGGTTTTCCAGCAACTAGGAAGGGACATGATTGTCTGTTTGTGGTAGTTCACAGGTTCAACAAGATGTGCATTCTTATGTCTTGTAAAAAGACCATCAAAGGATAAGAAGCAAAAACATGTTCTTTGAATAGGTTTGGGTGCACTTTGCGATACAAAGGAGCATCATCTCAGACATGGATAACAAATTTCTCAATGCCTTTTGGACTACACTTTGGGAAAATATGGACACCAAATTGAAGAGATTTACAACTTTCCATCCACAGACAGATGGGCAAACATAAGTAGTTAACACGGCATTGGTTCAAATTTTGAGGGGTTACAATCAAAAGAATCCAAATAATTGGGATGCAAAAATATGATCTATATTCCACACTCTTATAATAGAGCAACCCATACTTCTACGGGTAAGTCCCCCTTTTGAAACTTGCTTTGGGTATTTACTGCTTTTGCCCTTGGATGTTGTTTATGGATAACAAGGAGGAGTGAGGGAAGATGTCACAAGGGAAGCATTGAAAGAAAAGATTTTTTTTGAAAATATTAAGTAGATCCATTTGCAAGTACATGAGACATTGAAGAAATCACAAGAAACACTACTACATTTGTACCCAAAATTTGACGACTAATTTGTCTAAAATTCAACAATTATGGGTCTATAATTCGACGATATTCTTTTTTTTAAGTGTCGGTGGCACGTTGTAGGATATTCGATAGAAAAAATCATCTGTCGGTTCGTTGACACATCTCCATCGAAGACCCTACTGCATTTTTTGAAAATTTAATATTAGTATCTGTCGAATATCCAACCAATACATCATCGGCTAACCGCCTCTTAAACACATTGGACCCATGGTAGGGTCGTTGATAATCCGACACTTACAACCATTGGAGCTATGGCCCAGCCGTCGGAGGATGCCCCTCATGGCTGTCGATAATCCGACACCTTCAACCATCAGAACTATAACACAGTCGTAGGACACAAGCTCTTTGGAGTCGAATATCCGATGAAAATAATTTGTTTTAAAAAAAATAACAAAATGGTATATATATTGATGGATATATCCTTATATACCTAGATATATATATTAGGTATATATTCATATATACCTAGGGATATATAGATCCATGGTAAAGTAAAATCTACTTGTATGCATTGTATTAGTGGTCATTGAGGACACACATACACATGTCTTCAATGATCACTAATACAATGCATACAAGTAGATTTTACTTCACACTTTTTCCTACAAAGCATAACAAAATTTTATAATCAAATCAAGTATTAATTTATCAAGTCACTTCACAGTATCCAAGAGTAATTATCCTTCAAAATTTTTTCTCATCGTTTATACCTTACATAATATATACAACTTTATAAAGGAATATTCTTTCTTACAAGTAAGATTACAATTTGTATGTTATTTCTCCCTAGATTCAAAAACAATATTCAAAACTAATTCTACAATCTACATTCTTCCAATATGCAGATTCTTTAAAGATAGGTTTGGAACTGGAATGGTGCTTTACTTCAAACATGGATTTAATATTCACTTCCCTACTTTCTGATTCCTTTCACATGAGAAAACTCATTCAAATAAGGCAATTATTAGCATCCATGTTGCTAGAAAGAATTCCCAATTAAGATGAATTAACATAGAATAAAATATGCAACTTCTAATTCCTATAAGCATTTCTTTCACTCTCAAATCCCTTCCCTTGTATAACAATGGTAAATTCTATTATAGTATAATTCTCACAATTACAATGCATTTAAGCTTAATCTACCTCACTTTCATTGACATGCAAGCTTCCCAAATCAATACAATGAAAATTTTACTTTAAGGGACTTCACTTAAGAACATACATATACTTTTCCGTCATTACAATAATTAGATGTACTCTATAGTTGAGAGATTGAAAAGGTTCATTCGTTAATTCTCCTCTAGACTATGAGCAAGTTTATTTATCTCAATTACAATGCAAGAATGCAATCTTCCAAAGGAGGTCAAAAGGTGCCTTATATACTAGAATTGTAACATGACTAAACACGATCCACATAACCAACTCATTGTTAAAAGGAAAACCCAAAGAAGTTCCCCATTTTCACCAAAAAATTAAACAATTTGTATATATTTGAAGTGGAAAAGCCACTACAAGAAATGTGCATGGGCTACCCTAAGCAACTAGCAAACAATGCATTACTTTCCCTTTTGCAAAACATGTGCACCTTTGTAACCCATGAGAAAAAATACAAAATCTTTCACAAACAATTTTGTATGCATTTACCAATACCAAGGTTTCCTAGAAGAATTTTAACTAGTTCTATAGGTTTGACTGAAAGTTCTAATGAGGAGTTCCAACCTTCCACACCAAAAAGTTTAACGTTTGAATTTTAGAGAATCATAACCCAAATGTAGAATTATGAACATGTAAGAAATAAGAGATAATTTTTTGTTAATTCCATAGTCATATACCTTTTAGTTATGAGACTATAGATTCTCCTTTATTCTAAATTCTTTTTCATGATCGCTCCAAAAGGTTTCTCCAAAATTGCTCTCAGAAATTTTATAGATTGCTCCAAGAAATTGTCCTAACTTTCTCTTTGATAATTAAATCGAGTTTATTGGTTAAACATCTTACCATATCCTAAGGATACTCTTCTTCCCCTAGAGCCCCCAAGATGCAAAAGGTATATGAAGAAGTGTACTGTAATGAACCAAATACTTAAATTATCATAACAAAACAAAAGTACACACCATGTACAGAATGTGAGTGTGGAGCACAACTCCAATATAGATAAGTTACACAATAACTCAAAGAATAGGGGAACCCCCTCCAAATAACCAAATACCTTTCATACTTCCAATTTACATGGCATAATAATGAGCACATGATCTCTTATATAAATCTATTCACGCTTGCACATGAGGCCCCTTTTCTACTAGGTCGACCCCATTACATATATATTTACACATTACATGTACATTTAGGCCCATATATGCCCCCCTTGCAGTCATATCGTATACATTTATCCATATATATGCCCCCCTTAGGTCATAACCGTTAGCGACATTTCTTGTAAAGGGGGGTAAAATGCAAAGGGATGGGTTAAAAACCCTCTTATCCTAAGTTCGGGACGCAAAATGCGCCTGTGGTTAAGCGACAAGGAATTCTGGACGACATGGATCCACGCGCCCAGATCAGCGGCCCACATTGGATTCCGGAGCCCCCCCGCCTTTCTACCTTTAAGCGGAAGGGGGGGGGTCCGGAATCGAGGGCGCACCTCTCCGACGACTGCGATCAAAGCGCCCGGACAAACGACGCGCAAGGATTTTCCGGACCCCCCCCCCCCGCCTTTCTACCTTTAAGCGGAGGGGGGGGTTCGAAATCGAAGGCCCATCTCTCCAACAACTGCGATCAGAGTGCTTGGATCAACGACGCATAGGCGATCCAGACCTTTATTTCCTCTCTACGTTTAAACAACGTGGACCCTTTCCCCGTCGTGTCATCTTATGGACCATCCTCCCCCCTACCATCTATTCTCCTCCTGACTGTAGGATGAGGCTCGCTCCCTTTAGCCCTTCCTCATCCTCCGACATCTGTCCATCTCCCCTCTTGTGCCCATTATGTCCCATCTCCTGCCCCCTCCGCTTATTGCCTTTCGCCATGTGTCTTTCCCTGCCACCTCTCTCACACCTCATCACTTCTTATCTCACCCTCACGGTTTTGGCGCCACCTCTCCCATTATGTGCCCCATCCTTCGCGCTGGCCTCCACGCATATTCATCAGGCCGTTCAGCTAATCTCGGTGGCAGTGCGAGGGGCCTCCCATGTGCCAAAAGTGCTGAGTCGCCCCGACCATTCACAATCCCAATGAAGCAGTTATTGAGGTAGTTGGTGGTTGTTAGACGTCGCCTCCGCCATAATGGGAAAGTCCGGCGACGAATTAAAGGCACGTCGATTCGCCCACAGAACTGTCAGGAGTTCGATTACGTCTGCCATAGGTGCACGATCATTCAGAGACTGCAGGTGCAGACTGTCAGAAGCCATGCAGACGCAAAGTTTTTAATGCAACGTCTCGATTTTGTTGCTGTTGATCGTTTTGAGTATATGTAGGCGTTTTTGCCATTTTTTGTATCTATCGATGGTTGAGTAGAGCTCCTGGTTGTAAAAGTTTTAATAAAGCACTGTTATTCTGGTTATGTATGGACTTTTGAGACTTCTTACCTTATGAATGCCAGTTTCTTTCACGTCTCTGTTTACACTGTGTTAGAACAGCTCAGAATTGGAGGTTCTAGTCGAGTTGTAGCTATTATAGGATGATGTTGGATTGGATCATTGTAACAGTTACATTGTTTCTAATTGGTTCTTGTGATTTTCCCAGCGCTGAATGACTTGGAATTGGAGGATCCAGTCAAGTCCCCTTTTAGTTTCTTGAGACCCTGAACCAAGAGGATCTTGCATTCAGAGTCTTTCCTCTGCAAACCACTGGAAGCATGTTGCCTAAAGTTGTTTGTTCACCTTTCTTACTAAGTCTTCCACCTGCTCATCTTTTAATCAACCCACTGGCTGAAGTTAGATCAAGACCTCCTTTGTTCCTTACATGCTAGACTCAGTCCCTGAGTTAGAATGATATTTCCCCGAGTCTCTTTCCATCTGATCATCCAATAAAAAAACTATCGTGACATAAAATTGATGGGTGTCGGGCTATGCTCCTGCAAGCAATCCAGGAGTGACTTCTGACGCTAACATTTCTGGCACCGCTGCCGGGGATGAAGTTGAAGATTTTCCCTGGGTAGAACGACAACGAGCTTCTGATTCTGAGGGTGCATCAGATATCAGAACCCTTGAAGATTGCACTTGCACCTGGCGACTCCTCTAAGGTCATTACACCTAGTAATTCCTCTGTTGCAGTGCCTCTGGCTACACCTGGTAGCACTTAGGAGACACAGAGCTCAGTTACGGTCTTTGATGGTGAACGAAGACTGGACACACTCGTTATAAACAACATTCACCTGGCGACTCCACATTTAAAGACTCCACCAGAGGGGATTCTGTTGACAGAAGGAAGTCCATGTCGAAGGGAAAGACTAGGTATCAGTTTATGAGCTTACTACATGAAGTTCTGTATTTCTTTATCAACTCATTCTTCTCTTTCCCTTCATTTATAGATAATTTTTTCCTCTGCTTTGTACATTCTGATGTCCCTGAGCCTCCTCTTATCCACTCAGCCTTAGAAGAAGAAAGCATACCCTCTTCTTGTGTTGTAGATATTGATCCTGTGCCCTCACCTCTGCCTATCCTTAAAGATGAGATCTGTATCACACCTCCTCTTCAAGTCGAATGCCCTTGTAGTCCTAAGGAGGTTGAAGATAATTCACAGTCTTCTCAGACCTCGTTACCCCCTATTTTTCCTACTGAGCCCTCCCAACCTCTCGTTGAATCCCATGATCAACCCACCGTTTTTCAAGTCAAAATTAGAAATAGGTTGTTTAAACCTCTGCGACTGCCATATCACCTTAACCCTTATCCTCATGATTTCTTTGAGTATCTTCCTCGATTTTCTGGGGAAGTTCATGTTACAGCTGAGAAGCATATGGAGGCCTTTGAGACCCTTATTGATCAGTTTGAGATCATTCACGAGGATGTTGTCATGAGGATGTTCTCACGTTCCCCGTTGGGAGATGCTGCAGCGTGGTTTAGATGTCTGGAGACCGGTTCTATTGGTTCCTGGACCGAACTATACCATGCTTTTTTAAGAGGTTGGGGTGAGAACAAGTCCCTTGATCAATATTGGTTCGAGTTTAATGCCTTGAGGAGAGGGGAAGATGAAGCCTTGGTTATTTTCAACAGAATATTTTTTAGTGCTTATCATAGCATGCCTGTAGAAATTAGACCCACAAAGACTGTTGCTATGGTGTACTATATCATGGCTCAACATCTAGATCTAGTCTTCCTCCTAAGAGAGAGGAAATCCTCATCATTGATACATCTGTTTGAGGATGCTATAGAGGTTGAAGAAAACATCAGGGCTAGCAGGTGGACTCATAAGCAGGCAAATTTGCATATGCAGGAGGAAGAAGACTATCAGTCTGTTTCAGAACCTGAACAAGGATTTAGCAATTATGGATCAGATCTGGAACAAGAACCCATAAGTGGTCATTATGACCTAGAGCCTGCTGCTCCTTTATTTGACTATCATCTTTCTGGGGTAAAAGTTGCAGCTGCAGAAGATCCAGAGTGGCTTTTCGAGGATGGAGAGGGACATTCTTTTGTGAGCAGAGAATTTTTTGCAGAGGAGCATCTTGGTCTTCTGAAGCGGCCAGGGTTTTGTCATATTCCCCACAATCCGGTGGTCATACACATGGAGTCCTACATTTCAGATTTCCTGAAATGTTCTGTAAAGATTAATCCACCAATACTCGCAAGGGAGTATTGCGTTATGAAATATTTCCAAGACCACATTATAGAGCTTGTTCCTTTATTGATTAAGGAGAGGCCATGGGTGGAAATCAGCTCTACTAGGCTTGTAGGAAGAATAGAGTAGCATAAAGAGGAAGGTAGACAACTCATCTCCTGTCCAGAGCCCGTTTGTGGGCAAGTGTCGTCTAGCATTGTCCGACCTGCATCTGTCCTCCGCCCACTTGTGCACTTTGAAGGTAGTGAAGAGGATTTTCCAGTCTTCATGGCAGACGCTCTGAGCAACTCTTTTGAAGATATTATTGAAGATTTCTTGGATGCATTGGCATCTGCCCCTGATGAGCCTGCTGTCTCAAAATTAAACGAAGAAGCCATTGTGGAAGAGGATCATTTTTTCTTCCTTCATGAGATTTCCCATGATGTATTTACATTTGGGATTGAAAGGGAGGATCGGGAGACTGTTCCTTGTTCACAATATGGGGGAGTGCACGAAGAAGATGAGGCAGAACCAGAAGAGAAATCGAGCACATATTTCATTCCAGAGCCAGTCAGCAAGCAACCACTGCTTGAGATCAGTAAGCCTACTTCAGTTATTCACCCACCTGTGCTTATCAGAGATATTCGGCCGTGTGTGAACAATTGTGTAGCAGAAGAGGCTGTCTGTCGCTAATTTCCTAGAATTGGCCACTCATTCAATGACCCTGTCAGCAAATACATGGAGTGGCATTTCCCTTATACTTTGGAGCCGCCATATCCCATCTCAACTTCAGCTTGTAAGGAGAAGTTGAAGAGTGTAACCGTTCTGCTGTCACGGTTACATCAACTGTTTGTGATCATTGACAGAAGGAAAGAGCTTCCCTTCAGAAAGTTGCTTGATTGGCTATGGTGGAAGTCTGCTTTCACCTAGCCCCATCTAAAGTGTTTTATTAGTTTAGGATTGTATATAAAGAAGCTCCTTTGAACATATATCTTTATTTTGTTTCTTTTATTTTTCGGCTTGTATTTTCAGTAGTGGGATGTTTTGAGCCTGACTCCATAGCCCAACAGTAAGGCACTGAATCTGCAAAAGGAGTTCTTAGAGCATCACAAGGATGACTCTATCCCCCATGGAGCCTAATGTTAGCGACATTTCTTGTAAAGGGGGGTAAAATGCAAAGGGATGGGTTAAAAACCCTCTTATCCTAAGTTCGGGACGCAAAATGCGCCTGTGGTTAAGTGGCAAGCAATTCTGGACGACAGGGATCTGCGCACCCAGATCAGTGGCCCACATTGGATTCCGGAGCCCCCCCGCCTTTCTACCTTTNGTCCGGAATCGAGGGCGCACCTCTCTGACAACTGCGATCAAAGCGCCCGGATCAACGGCGCGCAAGGCTTTTTCGGACCCCCCCCACCTTTCTACCTTTAAGCAGAGGGGGGGGGGGGTCCGGAATCGAAGGCGCATCTCTCCAACGGCTGCGATCAGAGCACCCGGATCAACAACGCATAGGCGATCCAGACCTCTATTTCCTCTCTACGTTTAAACAACGTGGGCCCTTTCCCCGTCATGTCAGCTTGTGGACCATCCTCCCCCCTACCATCTGTTCTCCTCCTGACCGTAGGATGAGGCTCGCTCCCTTTAGCCCTTCCTCATCCTTTGACATCTGTAAATCTCCCCTCTTGTGCCCATTATGTCCCATCTCCTACCCCCTCCACTTATTGCCTTCCACCATGTGTCTTTCCCTGCCACCTCTCTCACACCTCATCACTTCTTATCTCACCCTCACGGTTTTGGCGCCACCTCTCCCATTATGCACCCCATCCTTCACGCTGGCCTCCACGCATATTCATCAGGCTGTTCAACTAATCTGGGTGGCAGTGCAAGGGGCCTCCCACGTGCCAAAAGTGCTGAGTCGGCCCAACCATTCACAATCCCAATGAAGTAGTTATTGAGGTAGTTGGTGGTTGTTAGACGTCACCTCCACCATAATGGGAAAGTTCGGCGATGAATTAAAGGCACGTCGATTCGCCCAGAGAACTGTCAGGAGTTCGATTGCGTCTGCCATAGGTGCACGATCATTCAGAGACTGCAGGTGCAGACTGTCAGAAGCCATGCAGACGCAAAGTTTTTAATGCAACGTCTCGATTTTGTTGCTGTTGATTGTTTTGAGTATATGTAGGCGTTTTCACCATTTTTTGTATCTATCGATGGTTGAGCAGAGCTCCCGGTTGTAAAAGTTTTAATAAAGCACTGTTATTCTGGTTATGTATGGACTTTTGAGACTTCTTGCCTTATGAATGCCAGTTTCTTTCACGTCTCTGTTTACACTGTGTTAGAACAACTTGGAATTGGAGGGTCCAGTCGAGTTGTAGCTGTTATAGGATGATGTTGGATTGGATCACTGTAGCAGTTACGTTGTTTCTAATCGGTTCTTGTGATTTTCCCAGCGTTGAATGACTTGGAATTGGAGGATCCAGTCAAGTCCCCTTTCAGTTTCTTGAGACCCTGAACCAAGAGGATCTTGCATTCAGAGTCTTTCCTCTGCAAACCACTGGAAGCCTGTTGCCTAAAGTTGTTTGTTCACCTTTCTTACTAAGTCTTCCACCAGCTCATCTTTTAATCAACCCACTGGCTGAAGTTAGATCAAGACCTCCTTTGTTCCTTACATGCTAGACTCAGTCCCTGAGTTAGAATGATATTTCCTCGAGTCTCTTTCCATCTGATCATCCATTAAAAAAACTATCGTGACATAAAACTGATGGGTGTCGGGCTCTGCTCCTGCAAGCAATCCAGGAGTGACTTCCGTTGCTAACAATAACATAGTACCCTCCTTCACAAATCTTTGTCCTCAAAGCTTTGCAATTAAAGGCTTCACATGTGATGAAACCAAGTAATATGATTTTCTTATGTTCCCGTTTTCTTCATTCCATTGTTGATTATCTATCCATCCAAAATCAATTATTTTTGGTCTTGATCCTTGGTGTCTAGTTGTTGCATAATTTTATTTCCTTTGATTCCATGTATTTTTGTTGTAGCTTCTCCAATTTGTAGTGGTTGTTGGTCTATGATAATAGCTTGTTGAAGAGTAGTTTGGTGATGCATTGTTCCATGAATATTGACAAGTATTTCATCTTCTTCCTTCATAATGTTGATATCGTCCTTCTTGTCTTCCTTGAAATGTTTCCTGGTAATGAGGGTGTCGATATGGTTTCACATTTGACGGTCTTCCTTCACTCTGCACATGCATTTCATCTATCTTCTTTTTAGAGATAATGACATCCTCGATAATTTTTACTTGGTATTTGATTACTGTATATTTGGAGATAATATCATCATATTTGGCATGTACATCCTCTATATGGAGTTCAACTTCTTCAAGTATCTTTTGGTGACCTTCTTGAATCTTGTCTTCTTTCTCTTTTTGAAGCTGCCATGTCACCACATTTATCAAATTTTGATGTCCTTATTCAATTCTGGATTGCATTTCTGATTTTACCTCATTGGTATTTGGGGATTATTCAACCTTCTTGGAAATTTCCTATTCAAGTCTTTTGGTGGATTCTTAATCCAAGATCCTTTCTTTTTCTTGATTTTGACAATGCTTCTTTTCTTCTTTCAATCTCTTGACCTCATCCAATAGTTTTTTATTATGGTTTCGTAGTCTAAATATCTCTTCATCTTTCTTTTTCAAATCTTCTCTTAACTCATCATTTTCCCACTTTGATTTACTATTCTTTTCTTACTTTAAGTTCTTAACCTCCTTAATGAGTGATTGATTAAGGGATTGCATCTTGGAAAACTCATCGTTTTTATTTGTAATACATTTTCTTAGCTCTTCATTATCCTTTTGCAATTTGGAGACATTTTCTTTTGATTCCTTTAGTTCCACTTGAATTTTATGCATCTTCTCCATTTTTCTATCCTTGATCCATTTATTCGAGAATAATTCTTCAAATACTTCCCATGTGGTGCTTCTTCTAGTATCTTCATGAAAGCTATACCACCACTTACCAACTTGATTCATATTTTATGAGCATAACGAAATGCATACAGATTATTAACAGATTCTTAACACAAAATAACAAATATACAATAAAATTGTTTTCTATTCAATACTGAAATAAGCTGAAATTGTAAAATGCAGCAGAAACAAGCTTGTTGGAATGGTGGCGGCTTATCTCTGAGAAGAGATGTGATGGCTGCGCTCATTCGCAAGAAGATGATTACAATGAGGCTCTAAAGGCCTTTTACAATAAACAGGAATTCCAAAAACCCTAGACATCCAAAAACCTAACCCTAGGAGATGAAGCGCCAAAAGTCATGTGGGCCCCGTTTGGGTAAGTTAGTACATTAACTTCCCGGGGTAGTAGCTTTTGCATACAATCTCTGTTTTAGGCGTATGATAGCACATTGGAAAGGTATCATCGAGGAGATTCATTTTGGGGCCTCAATCATGCTATATACTATCATTAAGAAGCTCTATCCTGAGAAACCTTCATTTAGGCCCTCAAAATGGCCCCGAAAGTGAAAACTACTAAAAATAGTAAATTGCCAAAATTGCTAGAAAACTGTTTTGAGCCAGTTGGAAAAGGTGGGTGGCCACTGATATCCATCTGGATCACAACTTCACCATACAAACAAATCCTTGCCCCAAAAGGAGTATTCCAATTTTTCTTTATCATTCTCAATCATTCCTCATGATTGATTTTATCATTGTCTTCATCTCCACTAAAGTTAGTTATTGCCATTGATTCTTAATTGAGTTCTAACCCAAGCCTCAAGTTACAACCTCCATATATTAAGTATAAATATCTCAAATAGCTGTAATCCTTGTTCCAATATGCTCTTCTATGTGTTATCTTTCCAATGGATTTTGAATCGGCTCAATTGAACATTCCAATCACAAGTTATGATAGTTTTAAGTGAACATACCTTTGAAACCCTGATTTGGAGTCTGTCCTCCTAGCCTAACTTCCTTCTGATGTATCTCTGCAATTTTAGCCCTTTTGAGTCTAAAATTGTGACTTGTAGAACTCTAAAATTTCTTCTCTGCAATGCCACAAGTCTGACCAAAATTGGATGTGCCAAGTGGAAGTTATGGTAACTTCCCCACACCTTGCTGATTTTTGTCCTTTCTAGGTGAGCACACTTGTACAGCATGCCCTGCACATAATAATTGATATAAAATTCTGAAAATTGTACCAGAAATACTACAGTCTATCCAATGCCCAATGCATCTTGTCTCACTCAATTTGGATCCTCTATGAAGAAGTTATGACTGTTTTACCCAGAACACCTATTTGAGACTAGTCAATAGGACTAGTTAGATACCCTATCTTCCACATAGTGTATTTTCGAAAGTACAATGACCCAGAAGGTGAAATTTGTACTAAAGATACTATGATAAGTATTGTAAATATCCTTTAGGTTTCTCTTTTTGAAAATTCTCCATGAAAAATTTATAGTGAAAATTCCAAAATGACTATCTTGAGGAAGAAAAACCCTAAGATCGGTGCTCTGACACCAAATGTAATGAACCAAATACTTAAATTATCATAACAGAAAAGAAGTACACACCATGTACAGAATGTGAGCGTGGATAACAACTCCAATATATATAATTTACACAATAACTTCTTAAAGAATAGGGGAACCCCCTCCAAATAACCAAATACCTTCCATACTTCTAATTTACATGCCATAATAATGAATACATGATCTCTTATATATAACTATTCACAATTCCACATGAGGTCCCTTTTATACTAGGCCGACCCCATTACATATATATTTACACTTTACATGTACATTTAGGCCTATATATGCCCCCCTTGGATCATATCATATACATTTATCCATATATATGCCCCCCTTGGGTCATAACATAACAAATATGAAATACATTTACCCTTTTCACCCATGCATTGTGCAAATATTCCAATGAGCAATGTGGGTTCTCCACCACAAAAATAACCAAAAACTAATCATGATTTTTCACAATTAGACCACACTCTCACCAGTTATCCATAAAAATGTTGAGCATTATCACATCCATCCATCATTAGGGTGCATAAAGGTACCTCCCATGGCCACCTTTCCTATCTTCTTATAGTGCTTGTATAAAATGCCATGTTCCTTTTCATGAACAATTCATAATTTTTAATTAACTAATATGCACATTATTCACCCACTCATAGCTTAGAGAACCAATGGCGAATTCTAGTGAAGCATAAAGAAAACAAGGGCCAAAGATAATTTTTCCAGAGTAATAGTGTTTTTTTTGCCAACCCTTTTGTCTACCTTGGACCTCTTATTTGTATGAATAGGGATGTGATATGTTTGAGGAAAAGTAGAATGCATGTCATGCAAGCGTGAGACATACATGATCCCTACTTGAAAATGGTGCATTATGTGCAATTTTTACTCTTTCGAGGTATTTTAAGGGTGCTCACGAGTTTAGTATTGAAGGGGAACGACCATGTCACAACTTTTACTAAGAAAACCCACAGACTCATGATTGTTACTAGGAACAACTATGAGTGAGTAGTAAAGGGTTGAATTGAATTCTATAGAAGCTTAATAAACTTTGGAAAAATGTGTGTATTGGCCTAACTTAGATGATTTGATCAAGGGCGCCCACATATATGTATAATAGATTCCCCCTAATGTGTGATGTCAGAAGGGGAGCTGATGGCCAAAAATCATTATAAAGTGGAGAGGATGCATACAAGTAGGCCAAGAAGGAGTCTGATAAGAAAATGGCTACAATCAAAGACCATAGTATCAGACGAAAAAATCTTCTCGAGGCGGGCATACCCATGCTCAAGTGAAAACAAGCATGGTCCCACAGTGAAATACACTATAGATCCATGAAAGATATAATATGAAAAACCATGGACACAAAAAAAATACATAGTGGATCCATGTCAAAACATGGTCATAGCCACAAGTAGACACACAATGGATCTATGCTTTAGTGTACTTCAGGAGAATTGTTGAAACTAGCGTTGATGCAAACTTGGCTCTCCAAGGTACCCATAAGAAAGTGGCATTGTATAATAAACTTAGGCAACAACCCCAAAAAGGGATGACACCATAGCCCTAGGTATTCAATCCAAACCAACTCTGAGTATGAATCTACCCATATGAATAAATTATATGAAGTTGAGCATGGGGGAAATTGTCTAATCATCGATCATTAGTGTCAATATTGTTTACAAACATGCGATAACCCATAAATGATGATAATGGGCCCCAAGGTACACTAGTATAGTCTAACAAGTGAATATAGGTGTGTTGATGTCAAACAATCATCCTAGTAAGGATCATTGATGGACACCCACTACCAATTGCGAAGGAATAGACCATTGAGGACTACAAGCCCTAGGGTACTATAATGGTCTCTAATTTTTCTTCCTAGAATAATGGGTAGAGGTTGATAGGAAGAGATTCATTAGTAGGAGGGCATTGAGGCATCCATCATCAACTGAAATGAGATATAAATAGAAACATGAGTTTATTTTGGATCATATCTTGTGAGATAAAACCACTAAGTACAACTTGACACTATCAAGGCCGACATGGATGGTTAAGACATTTGAGGAATGGTTGATGCAAGTTAAATTCTTCCCTTGAACATTAACATGACATAATGATGACCTAAGTAGTTGCTAATGCCAAAAAGGACCAATGATAAAAACCATCAACACATGAGGTATCAATGTATGCCCCATAATGTGTAGAAGAATAACCAATCAAAGGAGCAAAAAGTCAAAATCATGGTACACATTGGTGCACTATAAAATAATAAGTGCAAAAATGGAGTCATATTTGGGCAAAAGCAGAAGTATAAACCTCTACAATTAATTCATAGTGGTTAATATTACTTATGGTGTTTTTAGCAGAGGTTTGTTGTTGGTGCAGTTAATCAACTGAAGTACACCAATAATAATTCATTATATAATATATACTACATTGCTAACAAAAACCTTCCAAAGTATGTTATAAGTCATAATGTTATATACATCCAACTAAATAACATTGCCTCTCATCATATTGTATATAGTTACATACTTGTATTGATTATGTTTTTTCGCTCAAAATGTGGGGAAATTTAACCAAATTGGTAAATAGCCAATTTTTAATATTCATCTTTCAATAGCGAGAGAGCTTCAAGTCTTCCAAGTCCCCCCTTACCTTTTGCAGTAACTATATATTTTATTTATAGGTCAACATTCTAATTTAATATCTACTACCTTTGGTGTACATGCATTACTAGTTTTTGAATAATTTCCCATTGAATTTTGTAGGATCCCGATTATGAATTGAGTTCAAATGCACAAAATATTCCAAAAATCCAACATGTAAAAAAATACACATGGTCTTATCTAGAGCAAGTTTTTGCAAGTAGCTATTAAATGAAACTGGAAAACCACTTTACCATACTATTTTTGTGTTTCTAGATTGCATTTTGTAAATATGTAACAACCTTAACAAGTCTTTTCTTTGGTTGAAATTTATTTTTACATTTGTCTTTTATATAAAACTTTCCAAGCCAATAAAACCAGTGGCTATAGGTGCTAGAACAAGATTGGCAACTAAGAATTCAAAAGCAATTGCAAAAGGTGGTGGAGTCCATTCATCTTCACAATCTAGTCATAGATTAACAACTTCAATTAGTTCATCATTGAGGGAAAGTTCTCATCACACTAATTGTTCTCTTCTATGATCATATTTTTCCTTCTGTCAATTGTTTTAGTTGAAATATTCCCATGATCTTGGAAGGTTCTAGGCCTCTCCTCCTTGAAGATTCCAAGGGTGATTTTGCAGGTACTAAAGAGATTGATGATGATGGCATTTTTATTAGGCCTATCCAACAATGGATAGATGTGGCTTGTGAAAGTCTTGATTTTGCATGGATTTTTTTTTCAGGGCTGAAGATTTGTACCCTCATGAACAAAGTGGCTTGTTAAAGCTCATGGTGTTCTTGATGCTTGAATATTTGGTCATGATGGTGCATGAGTTATGTCAGTGGTTTCTATAAAATTGTTTACACCATGCTAGGAATGTGTTTCATTTCATGTTGGGTGCATGGTGAACCCCTAGTCCTTTCTTGTATCTTAATATGCACTTTTGGTTGATTGATCACCATCACCCCATGCTAGTGGATTCTCACCTATGAATTAAGGGCATAGAATAATATCATATTTACTTGAGCAAGGTTGTAGGAATGACATGGATGAAAAAGTGTTTAGGATTTTCTATGCAAGTGGCATACCATTCAATGTTCTTCTCTCACCCTATTGTCTTGAAACGATACACACCATCAACGGTGCCCACGGGGTACAATATAATACACAATTAATTTAGGTTTAGTTAGGCTAAGTAAGGGTAGGCTAGGTTAGGTTGAGTTGGTAGGGTAATAAAAGATAGGGTATGTTAGATGATCAGGATAGGTTACGTCAAGTTAGGGTTGGAAGGTGAGAGAAAGGTAAGGTAGGGGATGGTAGGGTAAAGTGAGAATTAGGTTTGTTAGGGTAATGATGCATACAATCCTGAATGAATGAAATAAACTACGTATAATAAATGAAGTAAAGCACTACAATGCACATGAAAGGTAAATAACTAAAACAACATATAAAAGGACAAATTCATGAGTATTATGTACCTTTTAGTACAATTGATGCATCTTATCCACAAAGGCTAGTGATTAGTTGCAATTCCTAGTGTGAAGTCGTGTAGAAATCAACAAAACATGAAATGTTAAATTTATGAAAAAGAATTTAAGAAATAGACATGCATTTCAAAATTTACAAGAATCTATAATTCATAAGAATAAAGAGCATTACCTTATTGAGCTTCTCTTTGTTTCGAGAATAGTTTAATATTCTCTACTAAACAGGGCCAACCATGTGAAGGTGGAAGCTCATATGGCCCTCCCCCCCCGCTTCACATCACTCTCAATTCTCCATACCCAATGCTTTTTCGTCATAAAGAAACATTCAACATCCATTCATTAAGTACTTATAAAATTCATTCATTCACTCATTCATTCGTAGGAAAAAAATATTTCATGACATTAGTTTATATTATCAAAAATAATATGTCAAAATTTTATTACAATCACTTTTTTTTGGCTTTTTGTTTTTCACAAATTCAGAAATCAATTGATCATCTTCTACAACTTCTTTATTAGTTCTTTTGGCCGCTTTTGCAACTTGTCTTATTGTTTGTTGGGTCGTGTACTCATGACGTGGATGCTATTGTAAGGTGCCAAGATCTACTACAATAATGAAGAAATGTTAAATCGATATATTTTATTATTATCATTACAAGTATTTCATTAATAAAAACAACGCAAGAGTGGTGCTATTTACCTTACAGGGCCACATCATGTACTTCATCTTCCTATCTTACTGCCTCATCTTTTACATGATGACCCTCTGCATGATTTGGAGTTGAAACATCAAAGATTACAATTAATACACTATTTGCAATTAATATTTTAAATTGTAATCCATACTAAGTTTTTTGTGGCACATGAATACATCCATTACCAGGATGCACATCATGACCTTGATTGGGTTGTTCTCCATCCTCAACATTATGTGTATTGTCACTTGCCTACTCAAAACAAAGAAACTCAATATTTTATGGCCAAAATTAATAATGAATAGATGCACAAGTAGCCAATCTTAAATAAACTTTGTTGATTTTATTTACCCGCGCACAGGATGGATCACTGGAAGATTGTGTTTTCCCAACGCCCAAGATTTTTCGACATTCAACAACATCTGCAAAGCTATGCTGGAAGCCAAGTCTCAAGTTTTCCTTTGTGGGAACTTTGTTGAACCGATCAGCTTGCAATTTTGCATAAGAGCATCATCTTAGCTTTTACGGTGAAATAAAACAAATTTATATGCAATTTATTATTTGGATACAATATTTGAGTTATTGATACTTACAATTCGTGCCACCAGATTGGAATAACCACCAGGACCAAGCTTGTGCTGGCCATGTTTTTCTTGTCTGGCAGCCTATGAAAAGTTTTAAATACATTAGATGTTGCAAATTTCATGTAAACATAAAGAGTAATAAACATATAATTACATTGTTCAAAGTATTGCATACCTTCCTATGCCCGGTGGTAGCTTTCCCTGTTTTCTTAAATCCCTCTCCATTCCATCATCTAGTAGGGATTTCCACTCCCTTACTAGAATCGTTGAAGGGAGCTCATACCTAGGGTGCATTTCTAGATGAACCTTGTATTGGTCCCTCACAATCTTTATATGTTGGTCGATTTTCTCGAGGACCTCTACTTGGTTAAAGGTCCTACCACCGAACAACCCAATCAAGTGATTAATGAGCTTATCTTTAAAATTTTTACTTTGTTTATCCCACCCTGTGCGGATGGTGGGCCCAAAGATCCCCAATGACCAATTATTTAGAACTTTATAAAAAAGATCATTTTCTGCAAAACGGTCATGTGATCATTAGTTTAAAAATAATGATCTATAAGTAAATTTCAATCAGATTATATATAATAGTTAAAACATTTTTTAAATACCTGGGATATTCTCTAGCTTTATGGGAACGCTATTTTCGTCCAACAAAAATGTGGTCTCTAGTGTTCCTGTGCTAGTGACATGGGAAGATCCAGGAAATGTTGCTTGAGCAATATCAATACTAGTCTCTGCTGCATCGACCCCTTGGCCCTTTTCTTCATGATCCGGTGTGCGTCGACCAATAAAGGGTGCACCCACATCTTCCCTTTGGGGTGTCGTGCTATGTGTTGTCGACTGTTCAATTGATAATAATGGCACATGATCAGTTGCACATGGGGTTAGATGCTCATGATGTGATGACTCATCGGTAGCATCAATAGTACCAACATGCCCCTCACCACGAGTACGTGAACACAAATATGCCTGTAAAAACAAACCATATTTTAGTTCATGACATATACGAGTAGAAAACATAAAACCGTAAATGAATTTATCTTCTAATTAAAGATTCCATAGCTTACATTCAAGGATTGAGTTCTCATCGTCAAATGATCAATCTTTGCTCTAATCTCATCTGTATGCCGCTGAATGAACACCAGACGAAGGATTTCCACATTTTTTTAAGGAATTCTTCGCCATCTGAATGGGGTTCAACAATGATGCGATGTCAACATCGCACATGAGCTCATCCACATCGATATCTATGGATTTCTCTGTTGATGGATAAGTAGCCTATGACATAAATATAGAAAACATTAATATCGAAATGAAACCATTAGACTCACCAAAAAAGCATAATAATACAACATATTTAATTTATACACTTACTATGGGTTATAGCTGCTGCCCCGAGGATGGTGGCCTCTAATCCATCGGGGATTTGCCGCGATCATCATCGGTCTGCAACAAAAATATAGAAAACATTATTGATATGAAACCAATAGACTCTCAAAAAGACATAATTAAAAAACATATTGCTTGTATTTAATTTGTACAATTTATAATGGGGTATACCTGCTGCCCCGAGGATGGTGTCATCTGATCCATCAGGGACTTGCCCCAATCAACAACTTGCAAAAAAAATATTGAAAACATTAATATAGAAACAAAATCAATAGACTCTTGAAAAAACATAATTAAAAACAAGGTATACCTGCTGCGTCGAGGATGGTGTCCTCTGATCCATTGGGGACTTGCCGTGATTAGCACCGACCTGCAACAAAAATATAGAAAAAATTAAGGATATGAAACCAATAGACTCTCAAAAAAACATAATTAAAAAACATGTTGCTTATATTTGATGAAACATATTGCTTATATCGAAATGAAACATTAACAAAAAACATTAGCAAAAATATAAATATTAGATTCATTAATTACAGGTTTGGTGAAATGCTATATGTACCACTCCCATAATAACAACATTTGCATCTATTTGATTCAAATTGTAATTGATCAACAACTCTTCCCCTGCAGATATTTATTTTATGGCACACACGAAAACACAATTTCCTTCACGCCCCTCAAATATGAAACTGGGTTGTTTATTTGTAGACCTAGGTTGTGTACTGTTTATAAATCTTGCAATATTCCCTAATGCTTTTAGCCTTGTGTGAATGTACATACTCACTCCTTTATTTTGATTATTGTCTTTTAGCTGTAAATAATTTGCAGACACTTCGCATCTGTGCATATTGTGTATATATTGGACCAACCACATCCAATCTCTGTAATTGTAGCAGGGTCTGACATATTCCATCAATTCAGTACATCTGTCTTAACCCACCTTTATGCTATCCATGCAAAACAACCCCAAAATGTGTAATGACGATGGTGCAATCCGAAATATCCTCTCATTCACACAAAAAACTGTGTTTAGTTGAGGAAGATCCTTGGGTACCCATTGTTTCACTAGATGTTTGTACCTCAAGGGCAGCTCGATGTCGCCTATGGTCTCATCATCATAAGAACACAACAACCCTTCAACAAGAAAAAATTCCATTTGATTATGGAATTTTCTTCTAATCTTTTGACATCTAGTTGATCTCCCTCTTTTAGGCCTACTAGATGTCTCAGTTTCCTCTAGTCTTCCTGAACTTCCCTCTCTCAAGGAGGACATATCTGACAAATACCTGTTTGGTTGTACCTGCACTCCATCGAATGAGAGAAATAGTTAATAAACATTCATAGAAGACTACACCAATCTTTTGATTCATAAATATGATTCACAATAATAAGGGTTTCATGTAGATATTGTGGGCATTGGCCTTGTAGATATGTATGCCAACTATGGGAACATTAATATTGCCCAAAAAATGTTTCGAAAAATGCCTAAACAATATGTTGTGTCATAGAATACAATCTATTGTCACCTTTAGTGACATTGTCAGGTGGTCCCAAAATTTGAAATGTTAAGTATTCTTAGAGAAACTCTTAAGCCTCCCTAATTGTTTTTGAAGACTAAAGCTTTATTTGTTTCCGGAGCCAAAATACTTTGACTCTTTCTCCCTCTACAAGCTCTAAAACATGAGAATTAATGGAATTGTGTCACTCGCGTATCAACTTTAGATAACATTGCAAGCTTCATTCCAAGTTATCCTCTTATCATGAAAGAAGTCATGAGATCGATAGGAGTCACACCCTTTATCATTTCAGGAAGAATTTCCATTCATGCCTCAAGTATATTTTAACCCCCAAAATGATTTTACTAGGTGTGACCTCCTTAAACATTTTTTGAGGCATTTCCTTCTTGTTGAGAGGTTTCATTCAAGCCCCCAAATGACTTTAACTTGGGAGATAGTCGCCTGCTTGACATTTTTGGGAGGAATTTTCTTCTGCCTAAGAAGCCTTGGACGAGCTCTAAAATATGGGAGATGATAACATGTGGACATTCAAGGATCATTTCAAGGGACAAACACACGATGAAAAGGGTTTTACATGGGCTCTAAAAGATGGGAGATTAATCCATGTGAATGACCAAGACACATTTAAGGGACAAATATTCAATAAGGAACAATAGCCGCTTGTTGTATAGTTGAAAGAATCTATAGACTCTTTATATAATGTTTATGATTCTATTGTTTCATTCAATTTAAATCCATATAAGCTTAAAAAACGTTCCTAGGGTAGGTTGAGAGATGGAATAGACCATGTCAAGACTGAGGCATGCGGCTTAGAAAATTTATTCATTCCCTTAGTGTATCATTTTCCTAAGTTCATAGTGCTCTGTGAAAATTGTTATGATCCCACAAGGTAGATAATTTGCATTGTCGACAGGTCCAAAGTAATTTTTTATGTCAGAAAAATACTCCATGAAACAAATGTTATGCTTACCAGAGGGTGTTATGGCCATAAATGTTAGAGTCTAAAAGAACAGTTTTAATAACTTGAATCTTGGTTTTAAGAAAGGCATGATAGGTCATTTATTTGAAAAATGAAACAAAATCATGAGAAGTACTCCTCCATTTGAAGTTGGTTGGTTCCCTTATTTGTCTAGAGAGATCATTTCCATTATGTATATTATTTTACAAAGGGATGATGATAAAGTGATTGATGCTTGTAGGATGTAAATGATTGAATATAATCCATCTAAAGCCTGAAGACCCTTATGTCCTATTCAAATATGGTGAATTCATTGTTGGTTCCATCCATGAGAAGTTATTTATATTTGTTCAATAAAAATGTTTAGATACCAAGCCCATGTGGTGTATCTAGTCTTATTTCAACAAGCGTAGAATTTCGAACACCTAGATCGAAGAAGGTAAATGAGATGGGTGAGAGAAATTGTATGAAAAAATGGACTCCATTAGTAAGATTGCATGGTCAAAATGTAGGATTCAAATATTATATTGATAAATCCATGTATATGGTTTTCTGCTTAATGAGAGGTGAACACAATCCTTAAATGCTTGTGAAATACATGAAGATATTACAAATGGACGAGAAACTTTGAAGTGGGTGATTGGCTTTTGTCAAAAGATTAAAAAATGATTAGGCATTATGGAGTGGAAGTCAAACCTTTCATATTGCCTCTCTTTCTAACCCTAAGAATATTTACCTTAGAATATGGTAGAAAAATGTTCAATGTAGATGAATTGCACTATCATCCCAAGCATCAAAATATTTATTTCTCATTTCCATTCAAATTTTGATTTTATGTACTTAATAATTTGAAGGTAGAGGACCTTGTCAAAGGATTCAAGGATCCTATGGTTTTGAGAAACATGAATCATGGAGGTATGATCATCATATAATCTCAAACATAAGGGCATCCTTGGGGTCCAAATCCTATCTCCATGAAAAAAATCCATATATAGAGAAATTGACAAATAAAATCAATTAGTAGGAGATTTGATAGATTATAGTAGGGGCCATGCAACATCCAGAGAAAGCCATTGAATGGGTCATGAAAATTAAGGAGGTTGGGATCAAATTCCCCTAATATTTAAATTTCTATAGAGAACACGAGTATTTCTTATTCTCCTTCAAAATTGAATTGGTTTCTACCTAAAGATAAATCTAGTCAGCTAATGAATTTAGGTTGGTAACAACATGAGATAAAATGCTAGTGGCATATGATAGATTATTTGAATAAGGTGAATGAAGAATGTGGTAGCCTTAAATAAGATGAAGAGTTCAACATACTATGTAATGAATCATCAAAAAATGTTTCCCAAAAATTAGCCAACAATGTTGGACATAATCCTCAAGTTCCTACTAATACTATTACCTTACCTTTAGATTCAAAGAAGGAAATCTATGGAGCAAGAGAAGATATCACAATAGAAATGGATATAAGGGACATGGAGGAATGGGGGAAATTGAATATGGAATTTCTAAGCCAATCCAAATTGAAGAGAGGCATAAAGGATCAGGTCTAGTGTTGTAGTTGATTCTCCAACATTGATTAAATATACACGTAGCCTATAATACATATTTAACAAATCAAGAGCTATTCAAGAGGAACACATTATTTTTCCTAAATTCATTAAGGAGGTTGTTATTGAAGTTGAGGATACCATTGATGCTACTGAAGAAAATAATGAAGAGGAAAGGGGAGACTCTACTAAAAGAAATAAAAATTATGAAAGTGAAAAAACCTATAATCCTGTCACTAAAAATGTTGAACATGGGGAGGTAGTTGTACCAGATGGAGATGGAGGCTATCCCCTCAGAGCGAATGCATACAAGGAAAAATATTATCAACCTCTGTTGATTAAGGTTGGTTGTCATTGATGTCAACCCTTGAAGAAAGTTCGGTAGCGAATTTCGGTAGCACAAAGGTTTGGGTAATGGACCTAAGGGCGTTTCATGTATAATGGTATGAGTTTTAATATATTTGAAGGTAATACTATTCTATATGGATAGTACATGTTATGTCATTTCTGGTGGTATGTGGAACGTCACATAACTCCTCTCAGTTTGAGAGTTATGGCCTTACGAAGTTGGAGGACCCTCATATGTTGGCTTGAAGCCCCAAAAGGTCAAAGAAGTCAAAGATCTTGCAAATAAGACATTATTTTTAAACGATAAAGTAAAGTGACAAAGTCAAGAAGGATTATTTAAATAATAAAGTGAAGTGACAAAATCAAAGAAGATTATTTAAATGATAAAGTGAGGTGACAAAGTCAAGGAGAAATATTTAAATGATAAAGTAATGGAAAACTTTCTAATTATGGAAAGTGGTTAACCCAAAAAATGAGGAAAATAAATTAAGTGACCTATAAATGGGTTAAGTGACCTAGAAATGGGTTAAGTGACCTAGAAGATGGAGAGTATAAATAAGAGGCAAGGCTCTCTCATTTTATATCACACTTGAGCATATTGAATATCTATAGGTGACTAAGGTAACCAAAGGATATCTAAGTTGGATTTCAGAGGGAAGGTGAAGAAAAGAAGGCCAAAATTCAAGGTAGGATAAATTCTTTTGATGATGCTTTCTAAGGTATGTTATTTATAGGTCATCTCACCATTTTCACAATAACTTTTTTTCTATCCAAGTATCTGAGGTAAAATGTTCAGCTTGTGGGTCGTTGTATTTTTGGAGTTACACTCCGTGGAAAATAGGGTTTGTGGCTAGTCCTGAAACTAGTCTAAAATAAGTGTTTCGGGTAAAAACGTCATAACTTCTTCATAACAGATCCAAATTCAGTAAGACCAAATGTGTTGGTTAAAGTACAGTCTATAGTATGTTGTGTAACATTTTCAGATCCATTCAACAAATATTCCATGGGAGACGTGCTCTACAAGGTCGCTCTCTAGAATAAACCAGAATTCAACAAGGTATGCCATTTTTGCTATAACTCCTTTTCCGAGAGGTTCCAAGTAGTGACACCTGGAGGAATTGCATAAAACAAATTGAAGAACATTATGTAATATTTTCATATCTTTATTCATTACAGGTACATAGTTATGATTATTTCAAGTTAGGGTTGTTGACTAATCCCAAACTAGTCATGTGAGACTAAAGAAAAGTTTGATGAAAATGCTAGTCTCTTATTGTGAAAGTTAAGGAAGGTTTGCAGGTATGTGATCATATACACTAGGTCTATTACATAGTTAAAAATCATATTTGGATGATGAAATTGATGAGGGTTTTTGGTTAAGGTACATGTTGGGTACATGGTTGAGACAAGTAGTTGATGAGTTGACACATACATGAGGTGTATAGTTGATGATGTTGGTACACATTGATGAGTCATAGTTGATGAGTAGTTGACACATGATTGGTACATACTTTGTACATGGTTGGATGCACTTGTTATGGTACAGGTTGATTACAGGTTGTTTGGTACAGGTTAGTGCACTTGTTTATGGTACAGGTTGATTACAGGTTGAGGTACTGGTTGATGCATGGTTCAGGTTTACAACGGTATATCTCATAGTGATAGTGTGACAGTGGTTCCACTTCAGGGCGGTTGGACGGGGCAAGAACATGTGGTTGTATCCACCTTCTGGTTGTAGCCAAAGAACATAGGGGGTTGTAGCAAGAGAATAGGGGAGTTGGAGCTTCCTTCAGGTTGTAGCCTGAGAAACAAGGGGGTTGGAGCCTCCTTCCAGTTGCAGTTGGAAAAAAGAAGAAGTTGGTGCTTCCAATGAATGTAATTCTTCAAGACTTATAAGAAAAATCATTCTGTGGTTTTCTCCCGCTTTGGGTTTCCACGTAAAACACAGGTGTACTGTGTATGTGTATGATTGTTCATTTGTTCATTGCTTATTTACTTTGCAGTTATTGGATGATAATGCTTCATTGATATAACATTTGGATTATATGCTTAAAAAGGATTAAATTTCTCTATTACTAATTCACCCCCCCTCTCAGTAATCCAACAATTGGCATCAGAGCATGTTACTTTAGAAATAATTTTAACCACTGAAAGATAGATCATGGAGAGCAACAACTTGTATAAAAATGGAATACCACAGTTCAATGGATAAAAGTATGAATTTTGGAGCATAAGGATGAAAACATATATACAGGCACAGGGATTTGAAATTTGGCAATCAATTGTAGATGGATACTCAACACCAACAATTCCACCAACAAATGATAAAGCAATGAAACTCGATCAGAATAATTCCAAATCCAAAAATGCACTTTTGAATAGTCTTAGTGAAATGATATTCACCAAAGTTGCACATTATAAATCCGCTAAAGAGATTTGGGACAAACTTCAAAATATTTATGAAGGAGATTCAAAAGTTAAAGCAACAAAGCTTCAAACTTACAGAGGTCAGTTCGAACAACTTAAGATGAAGGAAGATGAGAATATTGCAGCTTACTTTTTACGAGATGATGAAACAATAAATGCAATCATAGGATTGGGAGTAGAAATCAAAGAATCTGTAATTGTTCAAAAAGTACTAAGATCTCTTACTATGAGATTTGACCCTAAAATATCATCACTAGAAGAAATATCATATCTAAAATCAATAAGCATGGATGAATTACATGGAATCTTCACAACATATGAAATGAGAACTGAGCATGAAAATCCAGATATAAAAGAAGTAGCCTTCAAAGCATCCAAAAAGTCAAAGCAAAAGGGAAGGAAAAAAGAAGAACATAGTAGCAGCAGTGACGTCTCAGAAGATGATGAAGAAGTGACCAACTTTGTCAAAAGACCGAACAAGGGAACTGACGGTAGGTATAGAGGTAAGCTTCCTTTAATTTGTTTAATTGTGATGGTATTGGTAATTTTGCTAACAAATGTCATTATAAGAAAAAGAGAAATGATGAAGGTTACTCAAAAGGTAAACAAACATATAAAGGCAAAAGAACCACAAAGAAAGTTTTCAGGAAAAACTTATGCACCAAAGAAGACATCTCATCATCAGATGAAGATGAAGTCAGTGACAGTGAGACATAAACAGTTCTATTCATGGCAGTAGAAGACTCTGATAAAGAAGACTCCGAAGAAGAATATGAATAAGTCGAAGAAGAAATTGAAGAGGTAGAAGTTGACTACCAAGAGAAATTAATGTGTTCCATAGAAGTTATCAGAAGAGAAAAGAAGAAAGTCAAGAAACTACGAGCAAAACTAGACAAGAAAGAAGACACTCAAGAACTAGAACAAATGATCACAAACTTGAAGGTTCAAATAGAAGAAGATAAAATAATTGAAGAAGCACTCAAAGAACAACTAGAAGAAAAAGACAAGATCATTGGAAATTTGGAAGCAGAGATTGTCACATTAAGAAAGGATCTTCAAAAGAAAAATATGCAGAACAACTCAAAAATTTTGGATGACATTATCAGCAGTTAAAAATCTCATCATGACAAATCCAGACTTGTATACAATCAGACATAAAAAGGATCAAGATCCAAAACAACAAAGCACGAAACATATCCAAAAAGCTATGCAGAAACAATCAAGGGGGATAGGAAGATCTACAAAGAAGATTACAGGGACACTACTCCACCAAGAAGATTCAGATTTCAGAATCAACAACTGACATCTAGGCCTCAGAAAGAAGAAGAATTTATAAGAGTATCTCCTTTCAAAAGATCTTCAACTCCGAACTATAACACTATCTTTTTTTGGTTTATGTTATGCATGTAATAATTTTGGACATAAAGTTGTGAATTGCAGAGCTAACAACAGGAACACAAACAACTTTGAAAGTCATACACAAAGGGGTTATCCAAGAAGGCCTAGTGAAACACAAAGAAGAAGTTGCAACAGGTTTGAATCTTTGAGCACTGAAGTGGAATGTTAGAAATGTAACAATTTTGGACACATGGCCAAAGATTGCAGAATGACAGTCCCTCCTAGAGAACTGTAACAAAATAAAAACAGTCACAGACATGAACCTCAGAAAAGGACATGGATAAGAAAGCAGGATCAGTATAGCACTGAAGAATGCACAGTCGCTCTACAAGATAAGCAGAAGAAATGTGGTTGGTGTGTTGACAGTGGTTGTTCAAAACACATGACAGGTGATAGAGACATGTTTCTTACATTACGAAAGGAAAGAGATGGATTGGTCTCCTTCAGAAATGATGATTCAACTAAAATCATTGGAAAAGGCACAGTCAAAATTGGGAACAAGAATACCAAGGCAGAAAATGTTCTTCTAGTAGAATATATGAAACATAATCTTCTAAGTGTGAGTCAAATGTGTGACCAAGGTCATAAAGTTACTTTCGATTCCCAAAAATGCGAGATAAGAAAAGAAGGTTTAGGAAAATTGATTGCTACAACTGCGAGAACTTCAAGCAACATATATGTATTAAGTGAAATTGGAAATGAAAAGTGTTGTCTAAAAAAGGAAGATGAAAGTTGGCTATGGCACAAAAGAATGGGTCACATACATTTTGATAACCTTGTCAAAGTCAATAGAAGAGAAGCAGTCAAAGAAATGCCTTGGATCACGAAACCAACCAACACTTTATGCAAGCATTGTCAACAAGGAAAGCAAACAAAGACCATGTTCAAATCAAGGGAATATTCAACGGCAAGACCACTGGAAATTGTGCATAATGATCTAGTTGGACCAACTACAACAAAGGGTTTAAAAGGTGAGAAATACTTTATGTTATTAGTTGATGATTATATAAGAATGACTGGAGTTTGCTTTCTCAAGAATAAGTTAGAAGTTTTTGAAAACTTCAAGATCTATAAGGAAATGGTTGAAAATGAAATAGATTCAAAATCAAATGCTTAAGATCTGATAATGGAGGAGAGTTCACTTCAAAAGAATTTATGGACTACTGCATAAGTCTTGGAATAAAAAGACAATTCTCCATTGCTAGGACACCTCAACATAATGGAGTTGTTGAAATAGAGAACATGACAGTACAAGAAATGGCTCGAACAATGCTAATGGATTCCAAATTAATAGATATATTTTGGACATAGGAAGTGCATACAACAGTTCACATTCAAAACATAGTAATGCTAAAAAACAACACTTACAAAACTCCCTACGAGCTATGGAAAGGAAGAGCAACAAATGTGAAGCACTTCAAATTTTTTGGAAGCAAATAATACATCAAAGGAGAAGATGGCAAAATGGGAAAGTTTGACTCTCATCTGGACAAATGAGTACTTGTTGGTTACTCAAGTACAAGGAAAGCATACAAGTGTTACAATTTGAGATTGAACAAAGTTGTAGAAAGCATCAACGTGACAATTGATGAAACATGCAGACCATAATCAAAGGAAGAAGAAAATGAATTAAAGGAACAACTCTTCGAAGAAGAAGTAGAAGATGAAAAAGAATTAGAAGAGGAAGATGAAGAGAATCTGACAGAAACAGAAGAGCAAGTTCAACAAGTGCCTCCAAATACACCTAACAGACGAGTACAGAAGAATCATCCTTCAGATCAGATTATCGGAAACAAAGACGCAGGAGTTGAGACTAGAAGAAGAACTCGTTCACTAGAACAAACACACCTAGCACTCACATCTACGATTGAACCAACCTATTTTGAAGAGGCCAGCAATGAGGAATTTTGGAACAAGGCCATGGATGAAGAATTGGATCAAATAAAGAAAAATGACACTTGAGAATTGGTTCAAAGACCAAAGGATAAGAATGTGATCGACATAAAGTCGGTATACATGAATAAATTGAATGAAGATGGACAGGTTACAAGGAACAAAGCTATATTGGTATGTAAAGGATATGCATAGGTTGAAGGAATCGATTTTGAAGAGACATTTGCCCCATTTGGCAGAATGGAAGCAATCCGATTGCTTTTAGCTTTTGCATGCTCCAAAAATATTAAAGTGTATAAGATGGACGTAAAATCAACTTTTTTGAATGGGGAACTTGAAGAAGAAGTCTACATTGAACAACCAGAAGGATTTTAGTTGTAAGAGAATGCAGACTATGTGTGCAAATTAATGAAGGCCTTGTATAGTCTAAAACATGCTCCTAGAGCATGGTACTCTAGACTGAATAAATATCTACAAAAAGCAGGGTTCAAAAAAGGAAGTGCCAACATCAACCTCTACATCAAGGTAAGTCAAGGTAATATTTTATAAATTGAAGTTTATGTTGATGATATTATTTTTGGTAGTGATGATGACAGGTTAAGCCAAAAATTTGCAAAGGATATGCATAATGAATTTGAAATGTCATTACTTGGAGAACTATCCTTCTTTCTGGGACTTCATATACGTCAAAGCAACCGAGGAATTTTTATTTCTCAAACCAAGTATATTAGAGAAATGCTAAAGAGGTTCAAAATGAAAGATTGCAAACTAGTTATCACTCCCATGCAAACCAATTGCAAGTTAAACAAAAATGATGATTCCAAGTCTACAGATCATAGGCAATATAGGTCAATGATTGGAAACCTACTATATGTGACAACATCCAGACCATATGCAATGTAGGCAATTGGACAGGTGGCACGATTTCAAGCAGCACCAAAGGAATCACATGTATTAGCAGTGAAGAGAATTTTTAGATATCTCAAAGGAATATAAGAGTTTGGATTATGATATCCAAAAGGAAAGGATCTATCTCTTATTGCCTACACATATGCAGATTGGGAAGGTTGTATTGATGACCGACGAAGCACCAATGGAGAAACATTCTACTTGGGTGAGTGTTTAGTATCATGGATAAGCAAGAAACAATCATCAATATCTCTATCTACAACCGAGGCAGAGTATATTGTAGCAGCAACATATTGTACACATGCTCTTTGGATGAAACAAAATTTGACAGATATACAGGTTGAGTATGATGAGCCCATTCCAATCTATTGTGATAATACAAGTGCCATCAGTATCTCAAAGAACCTGGTGATGCACTCCAAGACGAAGCACATTCCAATCAAGTATCACTTTCTACGGGAACATGTTGCAGAAAATAACATCAGAGTTGAGTATGTGGGCACAAAAGAACAAGTGGCAGACATATTTACAAAACCATTTCCACGGGAAGCCTTTGAGTATCTTCACCAGAGACTCAGAGTTATTTCTACTCCAAAATGAATGATTTTGAATTCTTATCTTATATGTCTTAGATGTACATGGGGAAGCACCATAAAGATGACAGTTCAGTCAGGGGGAGCAGCCCCAGATGGAAATATACCTTTTCCATTGATGAAAAAGGGGGAGAGATTTATTAGATGCAGAGGACATAGGCATGATTCCAGGGGGAGAAATGGTCACAGAGATGTAAAGGACAGAGGCATGGTTCTAGGGGGAGCATGAGTGATATGACTTTAGTATTGCACAAAATGATTTCAGTATTGCATCAGAGTGTTGCCATCAATGCCAAAGGGGGAGATTATTGATTAAGGTTGGTTGTCATTGATGTCAACCCTCGAAGAAAGTCCCGTAGCGAATTCTGGTAGCACAAAGGTTTGGGTAATGGACCCAAGGTTGTTTCATGTATAATGGCATGATTTTTAATATATTTGAAGGTAATACTATTCTATATATAAAGTACATGTCATGCCATTTCTGGTGTTATGTGGAACGTCACATAACTCCTCACGGTTTGAGAGCTACAGGCTTACGAAGTTGGAGGACCCTCATATGTTGGCTTGAAGCCCCAAAAGGTCAAAGAAGTCAAAGAGCTTGCAAAGAAGACATTATTATTTAAATGATAAAGTAAAGTGACAAAGTCAAGAAGGATTATTTAAATAATAAAGTGAAGTCACAAAATTAAAGAAGATTATTTAAATGATAAAGTGAGGTGACAAAGTCAAGGAGGAATATTTAAATGATAAAGTAATGTAGAACTTTCTAATTATGGAAAGTGGTTAACCTTAAAAATGAGGAAAATAGGTTAAGTGACCTTGAAATGGGTTAAGTGACCTAGAAGATGGAGAGTATAAATAAGAGGCAAGGCTCTCTCATTTTATATCACACTTGAGCATATTGAATATATATAGGTGACTGAGGTAACCAAAGGATATCTAAGCCGAATTTCAGAGGGAAGGTGAAGAAAAGAAGGCTGAAATTCAAGGGAGGATAAATTCTTTTGATGATGCTTTCTAAGGTGTGTTATTTACAGGTCATCTCACCATTTTCGCAATAATTTTTTGTCGAGAATGATTCAGACCGTGAAATTGATATGAAATTGAGGAAACATTTCCAAATATATGTGGTAAAAAATTCAGCTTCTGGGTCATTGTATTTTTGGAGTTACACTTTGTGAAAAATAAGGTTTGTGGCTAGTCCTGAAACTAGTCTAAAACATGTGTTTCAGGTAAAAACGTCATAACTTCTTCATAACATATTCAAATTCAGTAAGACCAAATGTGTTGGTTAGAGTACAGTCTGTAGTATTATGTGTAAAATTTTCAAATCTATTCAACAAATATTCTGTGTGGGGCACGCTCTACAAGGTCGCTCTCTAGAATAAACCAAAATTCAGCAAGGTATGCCATTTTTGCTATAACTCCTTTTCTGAGAGGTTCCAAGTAGTGACACCTGGAGGAATTGCATAAAACAAACTAAAGAACATTGTGTACTATTTTTAGATCTTTATTTATTACATGTACATAGTTATGATTATTTCAAGTTAGGGTTGTTGACTAATCGCAAACTAGTCATGTGAGACTAAAGAAAAGTTTGATGAAAATGCTAGTCTCTTATAGTGAAAGTTAAGGAAGGTTTGTAGGTATGTGATCATATAAACCAGGTCTATTATAGAGTTACAAATCATATTTGGATGATTAAATTGATGAGGGATTTTGGTTAAGGTACATGTTGGGTACATGGTTGAGACAAGTAGTTGATGAGTTGGCACATACATGAGGTGTATAGTTGATGATGTTGGTACATATTGATGAGTCATAGTTGATGAGTAGTTGACACATTATTGGTACATACTTGGTACATGGTTGGATGCACTTGTTTATGGTACAGGTTGAGGTACAGGTTGATGCATGGTTCATGTTTATTGGTACAGGTTTACATCGATATATCTTACAGTGATAGTGTGACAATGGTTTCATCATTCTACTTCTACTTTAGGGAGGTTG
Source organism: Picea engelmannii (assembly GCA_009831015.1). Classification (NCBI taxonomy): domain Eukaryota; kingdom Viridiplantae; phylum Streptophyta; class Pinopsida; order Pinales; family Pinaceae; genus Picea; species Picea engelmannii. The sequence continues at coordinate 289,888 of ML777693.1, read as the reverse complement.
GACGGGGCAAGGACAGGTGGTTGTAGCCGGAGAACATAGGGGGTTGTAGCCATATAATAGGGGAGTTGGAGCTTCCTTCAGGTTGTAGCTTGAGAAACAAGGGGGTTGGAGCCTTCTTCTAGTTGCAGCTGAAAAACAAAGGAAGTTGGTGCTTCCAATGAATGTAATTCTTCAAGACATATAAGAAAAAACATTCTGTGGTTTTCTCCTGTTTTGGGTTTCCACGTAAAACATTGGTGTACTGTGTATGTGTATGATTGTTCATTGCTTATTTACTCTGCAGTTATTGGATGATAATGCTACATTAATATAACACTTGGATTAAATGGTTAAAAAGGATTACATTGCTCTATTACTGATTCAACCCCCCTCTTAGTAATCCAACAACCTCATGAAGTGCATGAGGACAAAATTAAAGAATGTGAAGGAGTGGTGGAAGATGATGTGGTTAAGAAGATAAAGGGAGAGGAAAACACTCAATGGACTGAAGCCAACACGGTAAAACAAGGTAATGAGGATTGATTGATTGGGGTAATAATTTTTTCTAGCACTAGTTTATCTACTGCCCTAAATGATCTCTCCCTAGTTTAAGGATTTATTAAGTTACTAACTTCATATATTTATAGAATCGTACCATGTATAGTCCTAATACCTCAAATGATAAGACCGTTGTGGATGTATTTTCAATTGATAAACATTACACAGTCCTCCTATATGAAATCAATGGATGAACCTACTGAATTAGAAGAATCTAGAACAAAGATTGATGCTTTAGTCTCATAGTTAGTTCCTTCCACCCAAAATCTATTAATGAACATGCTAATACTACAATTGATTTGTTGTTTAGTGTGGAAGTGATCAAGGAAAAATATAAATAATATAGGAGGAGAAAATATGACTTGTCCATTTATTAAGCCCAACAATCCCAATATTTCTTACTATTGTAGACTCTACTACTACAATTAATTCATATTTCTTATTATGACTCTACTACGATTAATATTGACATGAATCAAGTTCCTACCATTGATATAGTAGTGTTCCATAAATAGACTGTGATATTGTTTCCAAGGACGATCTCAAGGCTACTTATGATGTTGAAAAAATGAGCTAAAGAATAAGAAGATGAAAAAATATTTTTAGTGTGAAAGGGACAATTACAAAGGAATCATGCATTTTTTTTTGGGTCTATAAGACAATCTTATCCATTTGACCAAGAAACCTCAAAAGGCTAAAGATTTCAAAACTCTTCTCAAGTCAAAGGAGTTGGAAATTATAAGCTTGAAGATATAGTGTTAGCTACTGAAAATTTAGGGCTTCCAACCAATGGGATTATGCAGGAAGATTGGTCTATAAGAAAGTGTTCCAAGGTAAGATTATGAATAAAAATAATAATGTGGGAATGGAAAGGACTAATAGATTAAAAATATATCATATATTTTATTAGATCAAACATCAAATTACTTATTTCTGTAAGGAATATCAAGAAATCCTTCCCACCAATATCTTTTACTCACTTATTGACGATTTTAGTGGCATTGCTCAAGCTAGGGCTCCTCTGTCGCTCGAGCTAGGCCTCCTCTGTCTCCAATATCGCAACTCCTCTCCTCTGTCTCCAATGTTGCAACTCCTCTCCTCTATCTCCAAATGTTGCAGCTCTTCTCCTTTGGCTAGAGTGTGGTGAGGTGAGGTAGGGATATCAATGGAAAGGTCTGGAATTGAATGCAATGAGGTATGTCGAGGCGAGAATGCGTCAGTGATCAGGTGAGGCCGCGAGAGTTAACAATGGATTGGGTTTTTGAAACTTTTGGTTATATATATTATATAAATTATATATTATATATAATATATTATATATATAATATATAATATATATAATATATAATATATAATATATATAATATATAATATATAATATATAATATATATTATATATAATATATATTATATATAATATATAATATATATTATATAATACAACAATATTATACAACAATGTCAATGTTAATTATGGTGATGAAATTGATGACGACGATGATGATGATGATGACAACGATGATGGTATAACAATGACAAGGATGACAATTGTGATGAAAATGACAATGATGACGATGATGATGAGGAGTAGGACATCGACAATGTTAATTAACAATGGTGACAATAGCGACGATGATGATGATGATGATAATGATTTCGACGATGACTATGATGATGATGAAGACAATAAGCATGACGATGGCAATGATGGCATTCCTATTCTTCATTTCTTTGGTGTAATAGCTTTCAAGGTTAGGAATAGGGTTTGTAACAACTATTTTGGGACCATTTCCATTCCACACCACATTACATTAATAAGGTTTGATATTATTGAATTTTGTAACCTAAGCTATGGACCTTGGAACACATGATTCTTAGTCAAGAACCACAATACACTTCCTCTATATGGAGCACTTCACCTAACAACTAGTCCAATGTTCACTTATTCCTTGAGGTCATTTCCTTGTTTATTTATGCCACTCCTCTCCTCTTTGTAAAGCATCTTCAATCCTCATCTATTCTTTAATTTATCTTCCAAAAACATTTTCATATTAGTGCCAAATCCGATATGATAAATAATCACAATGGGCACTCAAGTGGTTACCTTTGGCAAAATCATGGTACAATGCTTCTTACAATACTTCTTCCAAAATGTCCTTATTTATGGCACTTTATGGGTACCATCCTCCATCCATCACATTACCTTTAAGAGTGAAACCTAAGTTTCAATTAGTGGAGGATCACATCAAACACTATCAACATGTTATTCATATATTGAAGGACAACTTGACTATAAAAAACCCTAGGATGAAAGAACAAGCAGATCAACATTGCAACAAAAGGAACTTTGAGGTGGGAGATTGTGATTCTTGGGGAGGCCATGTGATCATAAGGCAAGAGAGATTAGAATTAGTGAGCACATGAAATGGATGGCAGATGATGATGTTCCTTCTAAATTATATCTCTAGTGCCTAAATATAAAATAACAATCAATGCATTTTTTAGTTTTGTGAGATCCCATTGGCACCCTTATAGAGGATGAGATAGAAATCTGAAAAAAAATCAAGAGATTTTCCATAGAATCATCACTTCGATAGGCTCAGATCCTCTATGTGACGCTTCTAAAAAGAATGTTAACCAAGTTGTCCCCTAGAGAATAGAACCTTATGAGAGGATTTATCTTTCAAGGGAAATATAGTTGGATGATAATGGAAGCAATTATGAAAGAGATCAAGAAAGAAAAATATCTAGGCCTTAATGGTCTCTCAATGGAATTTAATAATAGGACATGGGATGTGGGATGTGGTTAGTCCCACATATTTGAATATGTGTGAGGGATCGATCAATAATGGTTTCTTGATGGAACCTATCGATGTAATTCTTATCAAGTTTATCACTAAAAGTGTTAAAACATATTTGTTAGGTGGTTGGCATCCAATCACTCTCCTCAATTTTCTTACCAAACCCTAGTAAGAGAATTGGCCAGATGGATTAGGTTAAGAATATGTGTATACTACTTGGAGGTCATAGGTTCAAATACATAGGGGGGTTGGGTATGTATACCTTCATAGACGGGGAGAACAGTTAGATGGGGAAAACCTATGATTGAAAAAAAATGCACAAAAAGCAACATTCCATTCTATCCTAATTGGACTTAGATCCTAATGCCTTGATCTATAAATCACTTCAACTAGTATATTTATTGTTTCTTCATCCCTTCCTTACTCATCAATCCTTTATGCCTCCTTTAATTTAACCTATTTTTATTCCTAAGAAAACCCAAAATCTTGAATCGACCCTTGTACCCCCTATGGCCTTGCATGCAGACAATGATTCACTCCCAAATAATGTTTTCGCTCAACCCTATGTAGTGTTGAATTGGAAAAAGGCACACCAACAATAAGAAGAGGATGGAGTAGAAGAAGAAAGAATCCTAAAGAAAACTAGGAGGAAAACAAACAAAGCCCTTTAATTCCCTAATTATGCTTTATATATACCTAATCATGTGTTGTAGATCCATAATTAGGCCACAAATGTCCTTAATTAGGAAATATGGATACTCGTTAGGCCCTAAAGATACAATCAATCCTTGTAACTCCAAAAATAGGCCATGTAGATCCACAATTAGGCCCTAAATATATGGATTAAGGGAACACACCATGGTTTATAGCCTTAAACGAGGGCTTGGGACATAAGGGCCATCATTTTTACACCTACTCCTTCAAAATTGGATTATATTCCACCCTCGAGAAAAAATGACCATTATACAAAACATGTCTTATAGTTTAGGGTCTTGTATATGGCTTCTTAGCCCAGAAAACATTGATAATAAGAAAAATCACTATTTTTTGGCCTGACCCATGTCTTGGACCACAAGAACCATCCATGTTGCATCCAAACCTTGAAATTGGGTTCATTTTCCCTTTGTAGAGAAAATATTGGACCTCTAGGGCCTACATTATGGTCTATGGATTCATATATGTCTTATGAGCCCCAAAATCATGGATTGAGGACTAAATCCTATGTTTTCAACCCCAAACCATGGCTTGAACAATAAGAACCATTTATGTTGTGCACAATCCTTGAAATTTGATTTCTAATCCTCCTATAGGGCATAAATTTCACTTGAAAACCATGTAACATCGTTCAAAGCCACATGCACGACCTCTAAGCCCCATGAATCATGTTTTTTCGCCTTTGAAGTTCAATTTTAGGATCCTTTCAGGGACAAAGTCCTTGAAAACTAGGAAGGTCATATTGATAAAAAAATATGGCACAATTGGGATCCATAAGTTGTAATGTGTGTATATCATAGTGATTAATTAGTCTTTGCAAGGAACCACATGCTTCGGGTGAGCATGGTGAAAATCACTTGCTAGCTAAAGTTGGTCAAAGGCATGATGGGTTAATTTTTTTCGATTGAAATGTGCACTTGTAAAATGGGTTTTTTGTGTAATTATGGAAATAAGATATGCAAGAAAGGTTGTGGTCATTTTCCATGGAGATATCCAACTTAGTATATCACATGCCAAACAAGGGGAAAAAGATTCTGTCCCTTATTGAAGCACTCTTGTAGGATCCTTGCAGAGATAAGAGTCTTGAAAGCTACCAAGATCCTACCAATCAAATGATGCTTGGGCCATAAGGGCCATCATTTTTACACCTAATCCTTCAAATTTGGATTGTATTCCACCCTCGAGAAAAACATTCTATCTACAAAGCATGTCTTATAGTTTAGGGCCTTATATATGGCTTCTTAGCCCAAAAAACATTGATAATAAGATAAATCACTAGTTTTTGGCCCAAACCATGTCTTGGACCACAAGAACCATCCACGTTGCATCCTAACTTTGAAATTGGGTTCATTTTCTCTTTCTAGGGAAAATATTGCACCTTTAGGGCCTATATTATGGTCTACGGATTCATAATTGCTATCATATTCACTTGGAATCAACATCATTTCATTGTCAAAGAGTGGATTTTTATTCATTGACTCTATATCATTATCAAGGCATGGAGTTATTCTTTCTATTCTTATGCTATTTGGTGAATTTGGTCCATAAAGGTTACACATGAGAAGTAAAGGCTTTAAAAACAAAATAAAATTGTCTCCAATCTTAAACAACATTTAAGAAAAACACATAATGGGATCACCATACCAACCAAGTTATGAACATGTAACTTAAAAGGGTAATGACCTCCTGAAGATTTTAGTCATCTTATAAATCCTAATAAATATGCCCTAGTCTTTTCCTTATTTATATCATTTCCTCTTATAACTACCTCTCATTATCGAAACATGTGCTTATTTAAAATAAAGATGATGAAATTAGAGCAACATAACATCTAATAATATCATATATCATCATAATCCATCATAAAATATAATGTTGTCCATGAAATCATTGAAAACAACCACATTGTAAATCTATCAACATATAGCTAGCTGTGATCCAGGGGACCAAAATATACTCAAAAATTGAAGTGCTTGGAATTTCTTGAAAACAGACTCGTTTGTAGGCCTCGTACTCACGATCCCAATGTGACTTGAATGGGTTCAAATGAACGTTGTATGCGAGAGATATCGCGTTTTTTCCACTTTTCCAAACATGCAAAATTTTTGTTGACTGTACAGTCCGTATTGTTGACTATGCAAACCGTACTGAAACATGGCAGGGTGACGTGGACAACTGCGTGGCATGATGACTGGGAAGGTGATGTGGCAGGCTCATACACGGACCAATCCAGTTTGGATACATGGCATTCAGGGTGACGAATAGTATGGTGCCACGTGGCACCCCTCCGATGTTTAAAAGTTTGTGGAGTCCACGAGGGTCGAACCAACGACCTCCAGGTAAGTGGAAGAGTGTTGGCGTAGGTTAGTCTACCAGCCCACCTACCATGTGTTACTTAACCATATACCAATTCATAAATATTTAACTTTGCACTGATGTTTGGTTGGGTGGAGAAAGGGCTGGGGTTTATCCCCATCCCTCGGTCGGACACACTCCCACATGACCACTAGTGCAAACCTTTACCATATAGCTTTGCCATATAACCACCAAAATGCAGGGTCTCTCCAATGGTTATCCCTTGGACTCAGACCTTTCCATATGACCTATTCGCATGGGGTTCCAATGATTTCCAACGAATTTGAAATTAGCGCTAGGACGTGGCCACATGGAGGCCATGCGACCAAGACCTTTGACGGTTAAGGCACTTGGTGCGCTAACCATTCGACATAACTCTATGAATTGTGGAATGGGCGCAGTGCTGGGTTTTTGGCATGGGAAACGTCCGTGAGCCAGGTTAGTCACACACAGATGCGTTTTGGCGAGCATAAACAACAAAGAATTGGAAGAAACTTCCAGGAAGTGTTTCCTACTCAATTTTTGGCCAAACTAGGTGCAGGAAGAGCCCAACTAGGGGTTTTTGGACATTCTGGAGCCATTGAAGCTATCTATTTTGTATTCTGAGCATTGCAAGGCACTAATTTTGACACTTTGAGCATTAATGAAAATGATCCATTGGAAGCTGGACCAAGAGATGTAGCCCAAGAGAGGGGTGACCTCCTTTATCGTTTTGTTGTGGTAATGTGTTTACTTTGATGGCTGTTATGTCTATTTATAATGCTCATGATTAAGTAAAAACTAATTTAGTTTTATGTGTTTGTAACTTGATCCTATTACCCAAGCACATACAAATTACACTTGCAATTTTAAAGAGACTCAAGCCTTTTCATTTTCAGATCAAGTTGGTATCAGAGCATAGGTTTTTGAAGGTTTGATTGTTTGCAAGTGTTTTTTTTCTGATCCTTACAAGGTTGAAGATCACAAGAGGAGAAGGTCAACTTGTAGAGCCAAGTTCTCAACTTTCAAGAAGGAGAACTACACAATCAACTCAAGCTTCAAGGATATATTCACCAAATATGGCTCATGAGAAGAGTCTTGAAACTCTTACTTCAGAGGATGAAGCTTTTAGAAAAGCTTTCTATGATATGACAACGATGGTGAATTTTTTATTTGAAGAAAGAAATACAAGGTTGCAAGGTGAAATCTCAAATCCTCCAAAGGGTAATGAAGATAGTGGTGATAAAACTCCAAAAGGAAATGAAGGGAATGGTGAAACTCCACCTCCTTCACCTCTATCTTCCACCTCTTCTACCATTTCACAACCATATCCAAATTCTCCAAAGGAACATGGTAAAATTCCTCTACAAACTCCTTTTCTTAAGCTTGATATTAAGTTTGAATTGCCTATGTACAATGGAGAGGTAAATGCTGAGAAATTAGATAACTGGATTCGTGAGATTGAAGTGTATTGTAGGATACAAAGAATCAAAGATGATGAAACTAAGATTCAACTTGCTTCTCTTAGATTTGAAAGTGCAACACTCATTTAGTGGGAAGCCAAAACTCAATAGGACATGAAGAAACATGGTAAAGTTTTATCCTCTTGGAATGATTTTATTTTTGCATTTAAAAGAAAATTTAATCCATTAGCATACATGCAAAAAGCTATTATGGATTGGCAAATTTTTAGACAAGCTAAAGGGAAAAGTGTGCAAATCTACACTCAAGAATTTAGAAGAAGAGATTTGATTTTGGGTATATATTTATCTTCTCAAGAAACTTTACTCAAATACATTGGAGGATTGCATAGCTACTTGAGGCACACAATACTTATGTTTAACCTTACAAGTCTAGATGAAGTTTGTGTACATGCAACTTATTTGGAAGCAAGAGGGATGAATGAACCTCAAGAGGGCAGCAAGAAACCTTTTGTATGGAGACAAGGGAAAGAAGAAGTTCAAAGGAAATGGAAGAAATAATTCTTCAATCAGGAAAGAGGGAGAAAAAATTACATGTAAACATTGTTCAAAAGATGGCCATGATGAAGACCATTGTTGGAAACTTCATCCCGAAAAGAAACCCAAAAAGTTCAGCAACAAAGGAAAACCAAAGACTATTGCAACTACACAACGTGATTTAGGTTTTGATTCAGGAGATGAAACAAAAATTACAACTATGGGTTTTCAAGGTAAGGATTCTATTGCAAGTACTAGTTCTTCTAGCAGTAGTAGCCTCAATGAAACTCAACATGAAAAATAAAGAATAGAGATTTTCCACATAAAGGGTTATTTCAAAGAATACCAAGACAGATACTCTTTTTGATACTGGATCTCAAGCAAAACTCATATATGAAGACATTGTCAAGAAATTAAAATTGGAAACTACTCCACATCCTAAACCATACCCTCTAGTATGGATATGTGACAATGCCAAATTACATGTGACAAGAAAGTGTAAACTAAGATTTGCCATCACTACAAACTTTATAGATGAGGTAGAGCTTGATGTTATTCCATTGGATATTTGTGGTATTGTGTTGGGAAGCCCATATTTATATGATAGGAGAGCCATCTTTCATCATCATGAGAACACATATCATTTGTTTAAAAATGGAGTTGAGTACATTGTTAGAGCACATACAAAGAAGTTGAATTTGTCACTTGTAAATGCTAGGCAAATGAAGAGATTAGTCAATGCTAGTAAGAACTTTGTCCTCTTGTTGATCAAACCCACAGATAATGTTGAAAACAAATCTTTCCAAGGTTGTGATGCAAAGTTGAAATCTGATTTATATGAGGTTGTTAACCAATATGATGAGATGTTTCAGGAACCAAAAGGATTTCCTCCAAAAAGGGGTATCCAACATGAGATACAATTGCAACAAGATTGTCCTCTTCCAAACATTGGTATGTATAGGATGTCAGTCATGGAGAATTTTGAAATAAAAAAACAAATCCAAGAGTTTCTTGACAAAGGGGTAATCATGCCAAGCACATCGCCATGTGGGTCACCAATTGTTTTAGTGCCAAAGAAATATGGTACATGGCGCATGTGTGTAGATTTTAGAGCCTTGAACAAGATTATGGTAAAGAATTGTTATCCTCTTCCTAGAATTGATGATTTGCTTGATCAATTGAAAGATGCTAAGTATTTTACTAAGTTGGATTTGAGAAGTGGATATTAGCAGATTAGGATTGTTGAAGGAGACACATGGAAGACAACTTTCCAAACAAAGCAAGGTTTGTCTGAGTGGATGGTAATGCCATTTGGGCTTTGTAATGCTCATGCTACATTCATGAGAGTCATGAATGATGTTTTAAGGCATTTTCTTGATGATTGTGTGATTGTCTACTTGGATGACATTTTGATATTTATCAAATCTCGTGAAGAGCATGTTATGCATGTAAAGCAAGTTCTAGATGTCTTGAAGAAACACATTGTTTTTGATTTTGAAGATGTCTAAATGTGAGTTTGGAGAGACCTCACTTGTTTACTTGGGACATATTGTTGGAGGAGAACTGAAAATTGATCCTTCCAAGGTCAAAGTCATTTTGGATTGGCCAAATCCCAACAATGTGACAAAGGTAAGAAGCTTTTTGGGAGCAACCCAATATTGGAGAAAGTTTATTGCTAACTTCTCTTCAATTGTAGCTCCATTACATGCAGTGACAAGCATCAAGTAAGTTTTCCAATGGAGAGGCAAGCAACAAAAATATTTTGATGCATTGAAGGAAAAGATTAGTTCAGCTCCAGTTCTTGCACTTCCTAATTTAAGACAACCATTTGAGATCCAAACAGATGTAAGTAATTATGCAATGGGAGTAGTCTTGTTACAACATGGTAAGCCCATTTGTTTTCATTCTGAAACTTTTAATGGTGTTGTGATTAACTATCCTACTTATGATAAGGAGTTGTATACATTGGTGCAAAGTGTGAAAAAATGGGAACATTATTTGTTGGGAAAAGAAACTATCATTCACATAGATCATCAACCATTGCAATACTTACAATCACAAACAAAGCTACAACAAGCAAGGCACTTCAAATGGATGGGTTTTATACAACAATTCCACTTGGTTATAAGGTATAAGAAAGACATTTATAACAAAGTTGCTGATATGCTTTCTAGGCCTATTGTTAGTGCTTCAGTTATTCTTAAGCATAATTCTACCATGCATCAAAGCTATGTTGAGCAATATGCTTTAGATGCTGATTTTAAAGAGGTTTATGCAACTTTGCGTCATTCTAACCAAGTTGAGGAATTGGATTACTATGTTAATGATAAGCTTTTGTATTATCTTGGCAAGCTATGCATTCCACAAGTTGAAAGAGTCAACATCATAAGGGAAGCACATTCTTTTCTTACTGTTGGCCACTTTGGTGTAGGCAAGACGGTGGCTAATTTGCAAAGGTATTGCTATTTGCCTAAAATGAATGAAAGTGTTTCAAGATATGTAAGAGGATGTTCTTTATGTGCTACAAGTAAGCCTAGCAATAGAAAGTTGGGTTTGTATACTCCACTTCTAGTTCCTTCTCGTCCTTGGGAAATCATTTCCATGGACTTTGTAGGAGGTCTACCTATGTATAAAAAGAATCATGATTCTATTTATGTTGTGGTCGACTGTTTCAGTAAAATGTGTATTTTGATGCCTTGTAAGAAGCATGTTAGATTTGAACAAATGACACAAATGTTCTTTCAACATGTTTGGGTACATTTTGGGTTGCCCAAATTCATTATTTCTGATTGAGATTCTGGATTTATTGGGTACTTTTGGTCAAGCTTATGGGCACTCATGGAAACCAAGCTGAAAAAGAGCACAACATTTCATCCACAAACTGATGGTCAAACAAAAGTGGTGAATAAAACAATAGTACATCTTCTTCGTGGTTATTGTAGCAGACATCCTAAGCTTTGGGATGAGCACTCGCACTACATTCAACATGCTTACAACCAGGCTAAGCACTCTTCGACTCAAACATCTCCATTTGAGTCATGTTTTGGTTATTTGCCAAAATATCCTTTAGATTTTATCTTTGAGAAAGATGTTGCTATTGATGGTCATTATGAAATTGATAGAGCAAAGAATTTCATTGAACAAATTCATTTGGTGCATCAAATGGTACAAGAACAATTGGAAAAGAGCCAAGCCAAGTACAAGACAAGACATGAAAAGCATCATGTTGATCACAATTTCCAAGTTGGAGATGAAGTTTGGATTTACATTAGTAAACATAGGCTTAAAGGAGAAGGTAAAAAGCTGTAACCAATTAGATATGGACCTTTCAAGATTCTTGAAAAGATTGGTAACAATGCCTTCCATTTGGATTTGCCTCCTTATATGCAAATGTATGCAGTTGTTAATGTTGATAATTTGAAATTGTATGAGCCTCCTTTGATTGATGATCAAGGAGAGCATGTTCAAATTCCTTCCATAGATGATTTCTCACCAGGATATCTTTTAGAACTGAATGAGGATACAATCCTTGACAGGAGGATGAGAACTTCAAAATGAGGGAATGTGGAATATCTTTGTGTTGGTTTTAAAGGCACAAATCCAGGAAAATATAGATGGATTGAGGTTGGAAAGGTGAGGGAACTATACCCTCATATTCAGATAAAATGAAAGTAGTCTTTTGGAGGTCCAAAATCTTCCCAATGGGGAGGAGTGATCCAGGGGGTCAAAATATACTCAAAAATAAAAGTGCTCGGAATTTCTTGAAAACATACTCGTGAGTAGGCTTCGTCCTCATGATCCCAAAGCAACTTGAACAGGTTCAAACGAATGTCATATGTGAGAGATATCACGTTTTGTCCACTTTTCCAAACAAACAAAATTTTTGTTGACTGTACAGTCCGTACTGCTGACTGTGCAGATAGTACTGACACATGGAAGGGTGATGTGGACAATTACGTGGTAGGGTGACTGGGCAGGTGATGTGGTAGTCTTGTATGTGGACCAATATGGTTCAGACACATGGCATTCAGGGTGATGAATAGTATGGTACCACGTGGCTTAGTCATGGGCTACTACGTGGCACCCCTCCGATGTTTAAAAGTTTGTGGAGTCCGTGGGGGTTGAACTTGCGACCTCTGGGCAAGTGGCAGAGTGTTGGTGCAGGTTGGGATACCAACCCACCTACCATGTGTTACTTAAGCATATACCAATTCATAAATATTTAACTTTGCATTGATTTTTGGTTGGGAGGAGAAAGGGCTAGGGCTTAGCCCCATCCCTTGGTCAGACAGACTCCCACATGACCATTAGCGCAGACCTTTACCATATAGATTTTCCATATAACAACCAAAGCGCGGGGTCTCTCCAACGATTATCCCTTGGATTCAAACCTTACTATTTGACCTATTCGACCAAGGTTCCAACGGTTGCCAACGAATCCGAAATTAGCACTAGGACGTGGCCACATGGAGGCCATGCGATTAGGACCTCCGACGGTTAAGGCGCTAGGTGCACTAATTGTTCGGCATAATTCCACGAATTGCGGAATCAGCGCAGTGCTGGATTTTTGTACGAGAACGCCCGTGAGCCAGGTTAGTCACAGACAAGTGCATTTTGGAGAGCAGAGACAACAAAGAATTGGGAGAAACTTCCAAGAAGTGTTTCCTACTCAGTTTTTGGCGAAACCAGGTGGAGGAAGAGCCCAACTAGGGGTTTTTGGACATTTTGGAGCCATTGAAGCTATCTATTTTGCATTCTGAGCATTGTAAAAGACTGATTTTGACACTTTGAGCATGAATGAAAATGATCCATTGGAAGCTGGACCAAGAGATGTAGGCCAAGAGAGGGGTGAACTCCTTTATCATTTTGTTGTGTTAATGTGTTTACTTTGATGGTTGTTATGTCTATTTATACTTCTCATGATTAAGTAAAAACTCATTAAGTTTTATGTGTTTGTGACTTGATCCTATTACCCAAGCACATACAAATTACACTTGCAATTTTAAAGAGACTCAAGCCTTTTAATTTTCAGATCAATTGAATAATAGAAAGTGGCCATAATTTTGTATATCTATTGCTAGATAAAATAGGAGTATATCAAATTGGTACCATATGCTACTAAAATCAATCAATAATGGGCCGTAATATAACATTTACCACCAAAAATATCAAAATCCTGTTTACAAAAATGTTCATCATAACTATGAATAACAATGTATGTCCCATACCATATAGAAATATAGAATAGATTCTCAAATTAAGAATAAGGAATCCTTGGAACATCTTCCAAAAAGTTGAAGAATATACAATACATGGGGAAACATATTTTTCATCTATATCAAAATTGGTAATTTGTTGTGTAACCTTAACATAGATTATCTAAGCCCAATAAAAAGAGTCACATTTTTCATTATGATGTGAAAACATAAGCAATAGAACGTGGGAATTTAGGGGTAGATTTCTACCCTTCATGTGTACAAGAATCTAAGCTATATCTTTATAGCTCTGAGCTAGGACATATAGGTCATACATATCCTTTGTTGTGAACTCTCGTAGTGGTTTATTCTCCAAGAGTCTATTAATTCATATGCATCATGATTTTGACTTAAGAATCTCTTCATATGCATCATGATTTTGACTTAAGAATCTCTTCATATGCGAGGAAGCCAACATTGCTTTTGAATTAAGAATCTCTTAAGAGTCTATTTGGTATTAATAATCTCTTCACATGTGAGGAATCCAACATTTCTCTCAATGCATATGTGATTGAGTGTGTGTTGGAATTGCCTTGTTTTTTTTCCCTAACTGGTTCTCTTTCGTTGTTAAAGGATTTCAAGCTCCAATCAATAACCTCCCAAAGGTTTAAAACATTGGGAACGTAAGATGCTTATACAATACGTGATGTCCATGAGACATCATACTCCCTATAATACTCTAGAATAATATTATGGTTATAATAAATTGAAGACCAATCATATTGTCACACTTGGGATTCCCTAGCACTAATAGTGTCCCCAATAGAAACATCTTTTTTTCTTCGAAGTATTTTCTACTATACCATCAAAATAAGTATTTGACGAACTTGGAACATTGGATCTTTCTTGTGATACATGTTAAAGCTTGAAGATTTGATTCTATGCATGCAACAACTAATTTACCACATTTCTATTAATTGAACATTTTGTGATTTTTTTGAATTAATTGTATTTCTCATGAGCACTACAAGGTGTCATTTTCATATAGGTACGAGTCTTTGCATAATAGCTCCATCACATTCTCAAGTTGTACAAATGCTTCACTCTTATCGATGTACTTGATCATCTTGGATTCCCTTGGGATTCTAGGATGTTGCAATTGCTTGATGTTTTACCATGTCTTCAAGATACAAGTGTTGACGTGATAAATGTTAACACCTCAAGGAGAACGCCTTCTTGTGAAGTTTTTTACATAATCTCCATTTCTTGTAGAGGTTTTTTTTTCCAATTTCCTAAGTACATGGATACATTTTGAAAAATTGATTACAGAGTTAAATATAGAAACAAAACATGATGATGCAATAATTTCAAAGAATGATTGATGTGGTGACAAAATAACTAAACAAACAAACTAGTGGTAATTTAGTTTTGAGTGAACAGTCAATCCATGTCAAATTTCAGTGCAATTGCATATAGAAACAATTTGAAAAAATTTCAACGTTGGCCCCATTCATAGGTCATTGTTGCCCATGTCTAGTCCTAGTATAATGTCTTTTAGAATTAGTTGTTTCTTTTAAAATTTGTTTGAGACGCACGTTCCTGCATCTAGTACTACAAGGGAATGCAATAACATTGACAAATAAGTACTTGATAAATTGCACAAGTTTCATCAATTATTTATTGGCTTTGTTTTTTGCTCTCATCTAAGTACTTTTTGGCTCCATAAAGAATATTAGTACATAATCATTATTCAAATATGAAATATCATTTGACGCTTTCTTATTGGCACCAAACTCATTGGCCTAATTGGCATGATGTTGGTTTTGAGTAACATAGGAGATGAATATAAATAACATGATCATGACGATGGGTATTTTGGGAGTTCCATGCATGAAATTAATACGAGAAAGTTCAAACGAAACGGGGACGAGATCGGATATATAGAGTGGGTGTGTGAGTCATATTTGAGTTTGGAAACCCTCCCATATTGTTAAGGAATGTGAACAATATATCCATGTCAAATTTCAGTGCCTACAAAAACAATTTGAAAAAATTTCAATGTTGGCCCCATTCGAATGTCACTATTGCCCATGTCTAGTCCTAATACAATTTCTTTTAGCTGTTTATTTTAAAATTTATTCGAGATGCATGTTGATACATCTAGTACTGCAATGACATGCAATAACATCGAAAAATAAGAACTTGATAAATTGCACAAGCTTCATTAGTTATGTCTTATCTTTGTTGTTTGCTCTCATCTAAGTACTTTTCTGCTCCATAAAGAATATTAGTACGAAATCATTATTTAAATACAAAATGTCATCTAACGTCTTCTTCTTGCCACAAAAATCACGGGCCAAAGTCCCATGTTTTTGAACATTTTTCGACGAAGATGCTATAACAATGACAAACATCATGTTCATCGAAACTTCGTTGCTGTAATACGATGACAACAATGATGACATTTACTGATCATTCCAGGTGGGATTGGATGCCAATGATCATGAGCTTGATTCTAGTTCTCAAAGAATTGTAACAAATGAGAATCCTTCATAACTACATTTCAACCCAAAATCCGACAACATATTCCGACGCCATCCAAAAAATTGGACTTGTCGTCGGATTTTACCTTTAAAAATTGTAATTTTCTTGTTTTTTTTTTACCAAATTGGACCCTCCCATACCGTCATTGCATGCGTCTAGTCTATCCATGTCAAATTTCAGTCCATACAAGCACAAATTGAAAAAATTTCAACATTGGCCCATTCACATGTCCCTTATAAGCAAGGTCAAGTACATGAGCATGCATGCCTTATTTTTGGGTTTTGATAGAATAACCAAAGAAAATTTTATTGTTGAATTCTTTGTTTGAGTCATGTTTGAGTCCAAAAACCCTCCCATACCATCAATGCATGCATCTTGTCTAACCATGTCAAATTTTAGTCCATACAAGCACAAATTGAAAACATTTCAACATTGGCACCATTCACCTTAATTATTCTATAGGCTTGTTGTTTGATTGTCGAATTGTTTGTGAGAGTCATGTTTGAGTCCAGAAACCCTCCCATACCATCAATGCATGTGTCTAGTCTAACCATGTCAAATTTTAGTCCATACAAGCACAAATTAAAAAACTTTCAACGTTGGCCCCATTCACATGTCAATTATATGTGTTGGTTTCAAGTACATGAGCATGCACGCCTTATTTTTGGGTTATGATCAAATAGAAAAAGATTTGATGAAATAGGATTTGATCCTATATATTCGTAGATGATTCAAGAATATTCATATCAGAATTTAATGTCAGATTTATGTATTAATTCTTCTAGTCCTTTAGTACATTAATTATTCTATAGGCTTGTTGTTTGATTGTCAAATTATTTGTGAGTCATGTTTGAGTCTGGAAACCCTCCCATACCATCATTATATGTGTCTACTCTAACCATGTCAAATTTCAGTCCATACAAGAACAAATTGAAAAAAATTCAATGTTGGCCCCATTCACATGTCACTTATAAGCGGGGTCAAGTACATGGGCACACACACCTTATTTTTGGGTTTTGATAGAATAACCAAATAATATTTGATTGTTGAATTGTTTGTGTGAGTCACGTTTGAGTCCAAAAACCATCCCATACTGTCAATGCATATGTGTTGTCCTAGCATGTCAAATTTCAGTCCATACAAGCACAGATTGAAAAAATTTCAACATTGGCCCCATTCACATTAATTATTCTACATGCTTGTTGTTTGATTGTCAAATTGTTTGTGTCCCTCCCATACTGTCAATGCATGCATCTAGTCTAACCATGACAAGTTTCAGTCCATACAAGCACAAATTGAAAAAAATTCAACATTGGCCCCATTCACATTAATTATTATATAGGCTTGTTGTTTGATTGTTCAATTGTTTGTGCGAGTCATGCTTGAGTCTAGAAACCCTCCCATACCGTCAACGCATGCGTCTAGTCTAACCATATCAAATTTCAGTCCATACAAGAAAAAATTGAAAAAAATTTCAATGTTGGCCCCATTCACATGTCATTTATATGCGTCGGTTTCAAGTACATGAGTAGGCGCGCCTTATTTTTGAGTTATTAAATATTATATAATAACAAAGTAGGTGAAACAATAATAGTTTTGCATTAACCTTAACAATTTTCTCTTTGTTTCGAGAATTTCTTAATATTCTCAACTGAATGGGACTAACCACATGAAGCCCCCCCCGCCCCCTCCCCCCCTCACATCACTCTCAATTCCCCAAAACCTGATAAAATCTATGTACTAGAAAATAAATGAATGTGTTTTTTGTCATAATTAAGAAACGTCTCCTACAAAATATATTGACATACTAGAAAATGGCATAATTAAATTTGAACACTAATCTATACAATAATATACCAATACAAGTCAATAATTCTATCAATATATATATATATATATATATATATATATATATATATATATATATATATATATATATATATATATATATATATATATATATATATATATATATATATATATATATAT
>ML777693.1:247732-271766 GCA_009831015.1 Picea engelmannii | reverse complement strand
CTATACAATAATATACCAATACAAGTCAATAATTCTATCAATATATATATATATATATATATATATATATATATATATAAAGGCATACCTTGTACACTTCAAGTCCACATATGTATCATCCATTGTCGTAGAACATCTGCCGCTTAGATGTAGAAAAATTGACAACAATGGCTTATTAGTCGAATATCCGACGGCCGTCGGGGATAATTCGAAAAAAAAGAAGAAAATTACAAATTTTAAAGGTAAAATCCGACGATAAGGCCAAGTTTTTGGGTGGCGTTGGAGGATGCTGTCGGATTTTGGGTTCAAATGTAGTTGTGAAAGGTACAAAGCTTGACATGATATAGATAGAACTGGAAAAACATTTAAGGTGGGAGACAGAGTTTGGTTGCTGCTAAACAAAGAAAGGCTACTGGGTCTTGATAAAAATATCAAGGATCCGCAGTATGGTACTTTTGAGGTAATGGAGAAGGTGGGTGATAATGCCTACAAAATCAATCTACCCCCATATATGTAAATTTTCTCGGTAGTAAATGTGGAAAGTATGAAACTCTGTGAGCCTTTCCATGTTGGATCAAGAATTTGAGGAGCGGGACTTACCTACCATAGAGGACTTAACACCAAAATCTCATGTAGAGTTGGAAAAAGATACAGTTTTGCAAAAAAGGTCTAAAACTACCAGACAAGGATAACATGACCTTTGGGAAATTGCGTTGAAAGGACAACTTCCAAGCAAGGCAAAATGGTACTCTAGGGAGAAGGTAGAGGAAAAATTTTCTCACCTCATTCAGTAAAATATTTTTGGGACCAAAAGCCTCCCTAAATGGGGAGGTATGGTCCTGTTGAGCACTCAACACACCCTAAAAAGCCTTATCAATTTTTTCTCACTTTTTGGGTACCACTTGGTATTCTGCATTGTCTGACTTGATTTTATTTTTGGAAATGTTTTGTCTTTGTTTATTTTCATGACTCTCATCACCTATCCAGTTTTGTTTGAACTTGTGAAACCCCATGACTAAAAGACCTTAACACCTAAATTAAGAATCAACAACCAAACACTACACCCAACACACTTAGGTTTGGCGTCAGAAAGAATTCATCTAAGTATAGGAACCACTTGGAAAACAACAGTCATCGAGCATTGATCTTCATCGGCATCCGGAGAAGGAGGTTTTGGTTTGCGTTAAGTTTTTCACATAAAGGTTTGAGAGATAGCCGATTACCCTTCGACATTGGTAAAATACGGGGAGGATAGATGTTGACGAAGAACGAAAAGAAATCGCCATTAGCCGATGCCCGACGCACTTTATCAGAATCGGGGAAAACCCAGAAGGATCACAACAAACATTTTGACCACGATAAAGTTATCCCTGATTGCCAATCCTTGATGCGTTCTCGACATTGGGACTTTTTCAAGGGAGCCGATCTGAGAGCACTTTTGTAGGATTATCGTTGATCGTCGATCCTTGACACTTTTTCGGCATCGACAAGCTAAGATTTGTTTTAGAACGAATAGCTTAAGGAAAGTCCCGACTCCGACTAACATGAGTGAAATAAGTCACTGGTCTCCAACGCCACGTGCCTTTACTAGGTAAGAAGGTCTTACAGTCTAGTTCTATCCCGAGTCATTCTTGGTTCCCTAGGTCTTAGTCACACCTCCGAGTCAACTTTGCCGTGTTAGCATTGTACGGTAAGATCGATCGACGTCGGAGATTTTATAGGAGAGTATCAACGAAAATGTTCATAGCATGACCCTGATCCTCGATTCACTCACTGAAAGGGCGACACGACGACACATTTTCAGCATTAGATATGATCAGATTTTGGGTATTTAAGGAGATACTTAATACCTAATCCCACATTAGTTGCTACCTCGTGCCCCAATCAAAACAACATGTTTGAAATCATCGATAGACCACATCACCACCCGCACCTCCACCGTCACCCCACGATGAATTTAAGTTCTAAAGATTCGGCGACAGGTTTATTGAATTTTCATTCATAACCTGAATTGAATGGCTGATGCGACACAATAAGATATTCCCTATTTAAAATATCTTGAACAGTTGTGAACAAATTCATTCTACATGTAAGAGAATTCCAGAGCGTCCGAAGGAGAAAAAAAAACAAGCAACTCGAAGGCTATATCGACCCCATGATTATAAAAAAAAAAACAGGTTTTAGCAAGCTTCAGAGGTATGTATCCAAGTCTGTCAATTTGCTGGATATAATTTATATGTATTTTTTTGTTTTTTTACACAATCTCTAAAACTCTTTGCAGGAACAATGCCGTTGAGAAATACAACCACCAGATGCTCGTTGAGAGCACCAAAGCCAAAAGAACCAGAGACAGGAGAAGGTTCCTCTCTAGGGACCGCGAGGCAATTGGAGTACGTCCCTAGGTTGGAGCCTGTCGTCAAGACAATAACAAAGAAAATTTTCATCCAGCCTCCGGCCTTTGGCGATACAGAGGCAAGCATTGGATCCAAGGTGGATCTCCCATAGTGGGGGGATCTCTTCAACATGATCAGTAGAGAAGAATACCCAAAGTATATCCCACACAATGACCCAAACACAAGGGTGCTCGATGATCAGGTGTTCCCCAACATCCGACGATCATATCTACACATGGTGGCGAGAAGAACCCCCGTTTTCCCCTATATAGAGGTCCTAAAGTGGCTCATCGACCACATAGATGAGCATAAATGTTTGATTAATGATGAGAATGGTGGGTGCGTTGAATTTTTCCTCCCGACAGAGGTCTAGAAATACTACAACCTCAGGGACTCGGAGGAGCGACTCAACACGGACTTCATGGTGAATTTCTATGAACTACATGACACCAGCCGATTGATGGCCTCATGGTGGAGGGAAGAAAATAAATTCACCAATTAGAGCAATGGATGGTACAAAACAATCAACCTGAGGGAGCCATACATCTATTTGATGGCTCTCATCTGCCGGTTATATAGAGAAAAAGATTGCTCCAAATTTTCAGAAGCATGGATGCCTTTGGCATACACAGTTTCAATTGTCGCGTGCAGTTTCAAATAGGGATCAATAATATCCAAACAACTAAGCACCTATGTGCAACAGTCTCAGATGCCGAAGGAAGGAGAAGCACCAACCTTTTAAATGGTCTTGTACCTGCTCGATGTCATGTGCGCTAGGAACTTCTTCGCTGACATAAATTTGAGCTAGCATGTTGTAGAACTCTCGGTCCACATCTACTTCAACGTGCTATGGGAAAACAGGTACAAGAAATCTTACTCCCTCATCTGCGATGAATTCATTGACCGAATTTATTTTATTCCTTTTAATAAGGAATTCCCAAGGCTATCGACGACAACCAAGAAAATGATATCCAAGGTAGGCCATTGTTACTTGGACGAGCGTGCCACCTACATCAGGTTGTTCGGGGCCATCGAAGCACCAAATCTCCTACCAGCTCATGTCCCATACTGGCTTGTCATAGGAGAATTTTTTTATGAGACCATCTTGCAGGGCTATAACACCACACTGGTTAAAGACAAGAAATGAGCCTTCATACACTGCTCAAGCCAAACAAGAAGGGCTAAGCCAAATTGAATTTAGGTTCCCTATAGGCCTATTCCAAAAGCATGATCCTAAAGTCTTGGTCCTCCAACATGCATCGTAGGTTTCATCCTGATGGCCATATGATCATGATAAGTTTGAAGATGAAGTCTTCATAGAGAACGCTTAGGATTGGGATGAGGTGGTGCAGAGGATGGCAAACCCAAACATGACCAGATTCAAGGCCATGAGCATGGATGAACATGTGGAAACAATAGAACAGTTGGCTCAAGAGGCCCTCAGAGCCAGGGAAGAAATCATAGCGATAGAGCCAACATAGGTGCAGGGAAGGGGATTGTTCTTGACACCAGAGGCACATACAAGGGGTTTGCGCTTAATGGCAGAGTCATAAAGAGTAATTGATTAGCTGCAGAATGACCCAAACCTCATAGAGATGACAAGGGTTCCAGCTAACCACCTGATCGAAATTTGGGGAGGACCTAGTGACCTTGAGACAATACAAATTGAAGAAACCCCCAGGTCAGATAACCTTGAAGTTTCAACACCACAATTCGGATCACCAAGGGACGTGTAAGCTCAGCCCAAGATAGTTAGGAAATCAGGGAGAGCAAGTACACCAAATCCCTTGTTTGATCTAATAACCATCTATGACGATGAGGAGAGCTTAGAGGTGTCCCTGGTCACTCCGGTAAAAATCACAAAGGAAACAAAACTTGAGAAAATGTCCACCCCGGGTCTCGATGCTCCAAGTCAGAGCAGTCCACAGAACGAGCACAAGGTTGAAAGTGTCTTAGACACTGAGCTACTCGATATACCAAGGACCCAAGTAGACAGCCCAAAGGATGAGATAGGATCGGGCGAACAAGAAGGAAGGATTCCACCATAAGAAATCGACATCTCGACAGATGATTATCAAGTAAGTACTAAGCCTGCCCCCGATTCATCAATTTTGTCCAGTACTTTACCTCCCGATGAGCAACAACCAGAAGCCAAAATTTTGGGACATACATAAGATCTTCAAGAACCTATTCTTGAACAGATATACACCGTCAAGAGCTTGGGAAACACACTTACTTTGGGAGAGCAACAAATCCTCAAACCCGTGGATGTGGTCGCTGATATACAAGCCATTGCCTACGACTGAAAGGGGAAATCCATCATGAAAAGAACCACCAAAAAGAGGAGGCGTACTCTAGACAATTCCATCCTCATCACCACATAGGAGAAATTAATTAGCACAGAGCATGCCAAAAAGTCCGAGCTTATCGACACAGGGATGGAAATAACATATGCCACCCTGGATAGAGTGAGGAAAGATGAAGAGGAGTTGGCCGATGCACTGAAGGAATTGGAGCATTTCCACCATTTGGAGAAATATTATCAGGACTTCACACAGGCCACGATGTTCTTAAGAAGCGAATTCTAGGATGCCTACAGTAAATTCACGAATGAGGGTACCTGTTCACTACAGGGATTGTCGATTTCCAAGAAGATGCCCTTATGGCACTAGCAACATGAAAGGACATGGAAAGATGGTATGAGAAATCCCACCAAGTGGTGGAAAGGATCGAGTGTATCAACACGGTTCAACAGGGCCACGACGCTGAAGAACACAACATTCAGGTACTAAGGGAAAACATCATCGACCACATAAGGAAGTCCGCTGAATACTGGGTGAAAATGGTCGAAGAACCTCATCAGAAGATCCAAGAGAAATGGGTCGATTGCAAAAGGAGCTAGATCGAGATCAATCAGGCAATTAGAGACATCGGTCTTTCAAAATTTGGCACACCCGAGGACTTTGTCGACTTGCATGACATAGTCAAATGACACGCAGAACAAGACTCATCGTGGACTGTAGAGATAGAAAAGGCGACGAACATGGCGCCAGGTCAAGTACAATAGTTCATGGAGCACCCGATCAAGGCTTAGACAATGTTACAATATTTAGGTGCTAAAGTGGTCAAGTATCGGGCATAGGCAGTGAAAATAAAAGAGATCCTTTCGCCCCCCATGGACCAACACAGATTCCCGTATGCCAACACATGCGAGGAACTCTTTGTCAAATGGTCAGATTATGAGAAGAGTCATCCACTCAAGTGAAAACATTTTATGACTCTTAGAAGACTAAGAGATGGAAGCACCATGTGGCAATGTTTTGTTTTAATCAGCTTGCACTTTTGATAGTTATTTTTAGTTAATAATTTGTTATAAATAAGAGGATCGACCTGTTAGAAGAGGTCGATGGTTTTTGGCAAAGACCCTCATTTTTGGAATTGTAAAGAACTATTTCGGAGCTATCTTAATTGAGAAGTCATGTTTAGGACCCAAGACAAGTTTCTGTTTTCATCAAAAGCGTGTGTGATTGGATCATAAGGAGGAATTACTCCCAACTTTATCTCATGAATGGATGTTGTAACGAGTAAGAGTTTCTGAATCTGTTGATAAGTTATCCGATTCAATATTTTTATAATTCTTACCTCTAATGATGTAAAAAAATCGTTATGTTAATGTGTGATTGGTGATTAGAGGTAAGGAAACTATTTTTCTTACCATCATTTATTGCATGTATGTTCCCTTCTGATAAATTGTATCTTAGTTAATAATTGAAATGCCAACAAGTTGATGTATTAGTACTATACTTGTCATAGGTGTAAGAATCATTTTCTGCATGCTTGAGCATGTGGGTTATCCCAAGCTCAGCCTTGTTATGTAGTGAAGCAATTTCCCTTTTGTTACCCAACTAGTTTATACCAACATTTATCTTGTATCGGTCCCACCTTTAAGAGAAAATACAAAAAAGAGAACGTTCAAACTGAAGGAGGAGCTTTCACAAGAAGACAACTTGTCAATCACTACGTAAATCCCATCGATTAATTAGCTGGATCGCAAAGATCTGGAGAACCATTCCACCACTAAACGCTACAGAGTCTAATTGGGCCTCGATGGAAGGTTTGGTTCCTACTGTTGAGTTAAAGGGATTTAGTACCCCTCAACAGAATTGGCGCTAGAACAAGGGCCTGAAGAATGAATGGTTGACAATATTTTTGATATAATATTTCATATAGCCTATAGATTCAAAACAACCCACATGCATGGCTAGTCATTCTCAAGACAACCCACACACACTGAGTACTCCTGAAACGAGTAACTCACCCCAACAAGAGGAAGAACATCTATTCCCTGAAATACCTTACACTCTTCCTCACGAGGAGTTGAACCAGTTCCGAAGAATCACAAGAGCTTACGCCCGACAAATCGGAGCATTGCCCTTAGCTCCGTTATTTCCTCATAGAAAACAAGTAAGCAGACCAGTGGTCGACACTCCTGACTAGGTTTTTGTTCACATAGTAGAAGACTTGATAGATTTCTCCCTCACCAAAATCAAACATCCTCTTAATCTAATCCCCGAAACACCAACCAATAACTGCTCCGAGCCTGATGAGGAAGGGTTTAACTCAGAATGCTCAGTTTCAGAGTTGGACGACATGGAAGATAACAATGATCATAATGAATAAAGGGGAAACCCACCTCAGAATAATCAACCTTGGTTGTCTAGAGATGCTCTGTCCATCCCTGGATGAGTACATAACCTTCCCCGATATCCAGAAAAGTTACTCCCTAAATTTGACCCTGAAACCTCAAGATTGCCTAAAGACCATATCAAAAAATTCATACTAGCTATTAGACTAATGAATGTCCAACATGAAGATGTAGTGTGTAGGATTTTTCCCTATACTTTTGAGAATTTGGCCTCCACATGGTATTTTAACTTACCTGTAGGGTCCATAACTAGTTGGGCGAAGTTTCAAAAGGATTTTCTAGATAAATTTGCAGAAGAAACCACTACATGAGATTTCATGGCTGAGTTGTTCTCCACCACCATGAGTTCAAAGGAGAAGGTTAAAGACTTTAATCAACGGCTCACCACTATCCTGAAAAAATTTCAACCCGAAGCTAAACCCACTCAATAGTTGCAAATCGAAGTATATGCTAATGCTCTCCTAGCTTCCATTTCCATGTTTGTGAAGAGGGTTGCCAAAACAACCTTAGCTGAGAATTTTGAAGAAGCCAAGACAATAGAATTCCAAATGAAGGGATGTAAAGAAGGCCAGGTCTCACTAGGAAAGAAGGAAGTTCAAACTCCTCCCATAAGAGGACTCCTGTTGACTAGACCCCTAAGGAAACAAACAGAACAAGGTCCCGAAAAGGGAAGTGGAGACATAGAATACCTACAACGCATGGTAAATAAGTTGTCAAACGAAATCATAGACATGAAAATAAGTTCAGGGGAAGGAAACTAAGGCCAGAGGCCCTATAAACCCTTTTTAAAAAGAAATCCACCTTTCAAAGCAATTGAACCCCCCCTAACCAACTTAAACATCGATGTGGGAAATGTAGCATCCGACTCTTTCTGTACCTATCACCAAGAGAAACATTCTGAAAGAGACTGCCCACAATGGGTGCATGTCATGAATCTGATGGCCAACTGGTTTTTAGATGAGTTTTCCCTTACCGAACAATAGAGCAACTCAACAATGAATATTGCTGATCAGGAAGAAGTTGTTCCACCAGAAGAAACAACCATGCTGATATGGGACCCTGACCTACCAATGCCTTCCGATGATCTATTTGAGGTTCAAGAACCACTCGTAGAGGTCTTGGCTGTGCAAACACGAAGTAGGGGTTATCATGTCTCAAACGACCTTACTACGGCCCAAAATTTGGGTGGAAAGCTAACATCTGATCACCCTAAAGCACCTTTTGTCTCCCGAAGAAATCCTATAAACATCCATACATGAGAATCGCCCAAGATAGACAACAACATAGTAGAAGATTTGAAAAAATTAAAGGCAAATATATCGGTCAAGGACATGTGTAGAATCCCTCAGTAAAATGACTTTCTAATACAAGCATTGAAGTCAGTAGAAAATCCTACAACAAGCACTGAACAAGGAGAAAATATAGCCCTCTCAGATCTAAGAAATAAACCAACTGTGAATGCTTGCTCTGAAGATAAGAAGGGAAAGCCTTTTGTCCCACCGTTCCTTTTGACATTTGAAGTCTTCAACAAAAACCTCCATAATTGTTTGGTTGACTCAGGGGCATCCTCTAATGTTATGCCACTATCTATATAAAAGAAACTAAATGCAACCCCTCTCAAAAGTGATAAACATGTGATAAAACTAGATAAAACCCAGGTGAAAGTTATGGGTGAACTCAAGGATGTCATGATCAGGATGGCGACACACCCGGAATTTGTTCAAGTAACTGACATCATTGTAGTAGATATCCCAGAATCTTATGGATGGCTACTTAATCGAGATTTGTTCGAGAAGTTAAATGGATACTTTAGTACAAAATGGGCTCACCTTTGGTTGCCATTAAAGGGACACCCGAATATGATCAGGATTGACAAGGAAATATATCTTAAACATACAGTCACCGACCTAGAAACCCTCAACGAACCTTCTTCGGTAGATTTCCCTATGCTAGAAAATTATTCTTGCGACTCCAATTTCAAGAATTTGTCCCCCCTCTCATATGATGTTCCTCTTACTCAAAACTCCGAAATGATTTTTCAAGAAAAATTTCCAACAATGGTAGAGGAAACCCTCTTCTATTAAGAACCGGTGTTAGAAACCACATAACATATAGGAGGAGAGAAAGAAAGTGGTAGAAAAAAGGAAACAGATGGTTTTTGGTCACAAATTTGGACCTTATACTTTGATGGATCTAAATCTCAATAAGGGTCAGGGGCAGGGTGCATCCTCATTGATCCGAAAGGTAAACGAAAATTCCTGTCCCGTAGACTAGAATTTGAATGTGCAAACAACACAACCGAGTATGAAGCCCTAGTACGAGGACTAAATAAATCCATAGACTTAAACGTTAAAGAATTGAAGGTTTTTAGAGATTCTAAAATCATCGTTAGACAAGTAAGGAGCACTATACATTGCAACTCTCCCCACCTGAGGAATTATCAACAGGAAGTGCACAGACTAATAAGACATTTTGAAGCCTTCAACGTTACAACGATCCCCAGAACAAAGAACACTCTTGTTGATTCTCTGGCCATTGCTGCCTCAAGGTTATCCCCTCTAGAAGACTATGAAGCCTCTTGATTCACTGTGGAGCTACTCTACAAACCATTAGTGCCCAAAATTATTTCCAATTGGAAGTTATTTGAAGGAGATGAACAAATCATAAACTTTTTAACCAATGAGAATAGTTTTAAAGATCTGGCTATTGATGATGAAGTATTTTAGGAGAAATTAGTAGACCCCAACCCTCATGTATAGAAACCTAAAGCAGATCGATCGACTGACAAACCAAGGTCTCACACGATACATAAGGGAGTAGCCAATTTAGAAAAACTTTTTGACTTAAGGGAAATATTCAAATGTTCAACGAACGCAAAAATGAGGAGTTCCTGTCCCCTGTACGAGACTATAAATATAGGAACCCTGGAAAACCCCAAGAATATAAATCTTGGCAAGACAATATCTAAAGAAGAAAGGAAGGCCTATCTCAAACTTTTCAGACAATATCAAGATGTTTTTGCATGGTCCTACCAAGATCTGAAAACTTATGACACTCGTATCATTCAACACACAATCCCGTTAGAGCCCGGAGTAAAACCGTTCCAACAGAATCTCTGGAAGTACCACCCATCCCTGGAGCCTCTCATGTGTCAAGAGTTAAAGAAATTACTATATGCTAAGATTAGCTTCCAGGTTAGACACTCTGCATGGGTAGCAAATTTGGTTCCAGTAAGGAAGAAGTCCGGGGAGATCCACCTATGTGTAGATTTCAAAAACCTCAACAAAGCTTCAAAAAAGGAAAACTACCCAGTCCCACCAATGGAGAAACTCTTGCAGACCGTGTCTGGCTCTGATATTTTCTCCCTGCTGGATGATTTTTCAGGTTACAACCAAGTTCTAGTTTCAAAGGAAGACTGCTTGAAAATTACCTTCCGAACCAAGAGGGGAACCTTTGCTTATAAATGCATGCCCTTTGGGTTAATCAATGTAGGGGCAACCTTCCAAAGGGCCATGGACGTAGCGTTTTAGAGACTAATCAACAAATGTGTAGTAGTTTATTTGGACGATGTGACTATGTATTCGAAGAACAGAGAAGATCACATCCAACAGTTAACCCAGATTTTCGAAAGGTGTAGGAAATATGGTATATCCTTAAACCCTAAGAAAACTATCTTTGGTTTCGAGGAAGGTAAACTACTAGGTCATATTATATCTCAAGCATGGATTCGCATAGATCCAGAGCAAATTAAAGCTATAAATCAACTTCCATTACCCCACAACAAAAAGGCTATGCAATCCTTCTTTGGGAAAATCAATTTTGTGAGGAAGTTCACCCCCGATTTCGCTGAAACTATTAAACCCTTGCAAAAAATGATCCACAAAGATGCTAAATTTAAGTGGGATGATGAACGAAAAAGTTCTTTCAGCAACATTAAGGCTGCGATATCTCAAGCTCCAGTGTTGCGAAGCCCCGACTTTAGCCAAGATTTCTTCCTCTATACTTTTTCCTCCGACCAATCGTTAGCTGCAGTATTGACTCAGAAGGATGATGAAAATAATGAGGCCCCAGTCTCATTTATGAGCACTAATCTCCAAGGGGCCGAACTAAATTACCCTGCTATAGACAAGCATGCTTATGAAATATACAAGGCAGTGAAACACTTCAGATCTTACATATTAAAAAACCATACCAAAGTCATCGTGCCTCACCCTGCAGTTCGATCCGTATTCACACAACAGGAGATGGGGGAAAGAAGAGGAATCTGGTAGTAGTCCAAGAATTTGATCTAGATATAAAACCTGCTAAACTGGTTAAGGGACAAGGATTATGTAAACTGGAAGCTGAAGCCCATGACCAAGTAAATGAAGACCCCAGGTGGGAGAATGAATTAACATTATGGTGTAGTGAATCTTCATACGTCTCCCCAGGGCAGGAGTCTTGGTATGATAAACTAACTTATCTCCTGCATCATGGGACTTGCCCAGAAAACCTAAACCCTAGGGAAAGGAGAGCTCTCAGGTTAAAATCAACACAATATCGTCTCATAAATTCGGTGCTCTTCCGTGTTAATTATGATGGGGTACTTTTAAGATGTCTCGAATGCGAAGATGCAGACAAGGTTCTAAAGGAGCTCCATGATGGTCCTGCATATGGACATTTCGCAGGAAACACTACCACTCACAAAATACTGAGAGCTGGCTATTATTGGCCTACTTTGTCCAGGGATGCTCACACATACGCTATAAACTGTAAAACTTGTCAAATAAGCACGGGGAGGGAAAATAGAGCAACTGTCCCACTCCAACCTGTGGCCGTCTCTAGGCCATTCAAGAAATGGGGGTAACATATCATAGGAGAAATTACACCGAGTTATTCAAAACAACATATATACATACTGACTACCATAGACTATTTCACGAAATAGGCAGAGGCCATCACTCTGACTCATGTAAACGAAAAGGTGGTGATCCAATTCATAAAACAAAAACTGATTACGAGGTTCAACATGCCTTACATCCTTCTTTTCGATAAGGTCGCTTACTTCTCTTCCACCCTATTAACAAAGTTTTCTTTAGACAAAGGAATCATAATCAGATACTCTGCAAACTACTACCCACAAGGGAACGAAGTGGCAAAATGAACCAATAAGAACCTAGTGAGGATATTAAAGAAAAAAATTGCAGACAACCAAAGGAATTGGCACAGTTCACTGCATAATGCCTTATGGGCTGATAGAGTAACACCCAAAGAAGCTATAGGGAATTCCCCATACTTTCTGGTATACAGATAGAAAGCCATTTTCCCGAACGGGCTATATCTTCCATCTCTTCATCTTGCTCAGGATTCTAGAGGACAACCCTCGTCAGTCATACAATAAAGGATTGATACCTCCTCATGCTGGAAGAAGATAGGGAGAAATAAAAATCAAAGTTCATAGCTCATCCACAAATAGTTAAAAGGTGGTTTGATAAGCATAAGGCCAAAGAGAAGAATTTTGAAGTAGGAGACTTAGTCCTAAAATGGGACAGAGCAAATGAGCCGAAGGGAAAACATTCGAAGTTTCAAAATCTATGGCTTGGACCTTTCAGGTAGCCAAGAAAATTGGGGTAGGCACATACTGGTTGCAAAACCTGACGCCCTCCCAGTGAATGGCCAAGCCCTAAAACAATATTTCTGTTAAAAAAAAGTGTGTGTATTTCCACGATATTTTGTTTTGGGCAAGCTGAATACGAAGTTCTTCATTTTTTGTTTTGCTTGTTATAGTACTTTCTGTTCTTTTGAAGTTTGTGTTTCACAAGGCATTGGTTAACCTTAGTTCATGTGATATGAAGAACTCTGTTTCTAACTCACGCTTACATATAACACAATAAGCGCCGGGAGAATTGCGGTGGTTTGAAGGAGTTCTGTATCTAACCTGTGCAAATAAATAACCTTGGAAAAGTGATGAAGTGTTCACCTGGTGGTCTGGTAAAAACTAAAGGGAAATATGGAAAGATGGAAAGGACTCCATGTACCTCTAGATAGAGCTAGCAAAAATTCACCTTAACCATCTCATTTTGCAAATAACAAACGTCCTCCTCTCCCACTCGCTGAGGGATTTATGCCAGAATAAAATCAATTATATCAAATGAGTACAAAGTAGGAGAGGGTATGCAGATAACTCCGCCAGGGCTATGGATGCTCACTGATAACAGAGCAAGGTTTGTGACATCGTGGTGACTCCGCCAGGGCTATGGACGCTAGCTCGCAGTGGAGCAACACCATAACAAGTGAATGATGACAACTAAAAGACCTGGTGCCAGTGAATGCTTTACTCAAATCTTGTCAAAGAGGGTGTGAGTCATGGTTACATGAAACGAAGGTGGACTAAAGGTTGAAACCCCACATGCAGGCCCAGATGCACCAACCAGGAATTTCAAACGCAAGGATAAAGAGACTCTGATAAAACTAGTTAAGTTCTTAACCAACTTTTGCATCAACTGAGCCCGAGGTAGGAACAAAGATTCTTCTTTTTCCCAATAAGTCGCCATTTGTTGAGCACTCAACACACCCTAAAAGGCCTTATCAATTTTTTCTCACTTTTTGGGTACCACTTGGTCTTCTGCACTGTTTGACTTGATTTCATTTTTGGAAATGTTTTGTCTTTGTTTATTTTCATGACTCTCATCACCTATCTAGTTTTTTTTGAACTTGTAAAACCCCATGACTAAAATACCTTAACACCTAAATTAAGAATCGACAACTAAACACTGCACCCAACGCGCTGAGGTTCAACATCGGAAAAAATTCAAATAAGTATAGGAACCACTTGAAAAACAACATTCGCCGAACACCAATCTTCATCGACATCGACAGAAGGAAGTTTTGGTTTGTGTTAAGTTTTTTACATAAAGGTTTGAGAGATAACCGATTCCCCTTTGACATCGGTAAAATACGGGGAGGACATACGTTAACGAAAAATGAAAAGAAATCACCGATAACTGATGCCCGATGCACTTTATCATAATCAGGGAAAACCCAGAAGGATCACAACAAACATTTTGACCACGATAAATTTATCCCTGATCGCCGATACCTGATGTGTTCTCGGCATCGAGACTTTTTCAAGGGAGCCGATCCGAGAGCGCTTTTGTAGGCTTATCGCCGATCGCCGATCCTTGACACTTTTTCGACATCGACAAGATAAGGTTTGTTTTAGAACAAATAGCTTAAGGAAAGTCCCGACTCTGACTAACACAAGAGAAATAAGTCATTGGTCTCCAATGCCATGTGTCTTTACTAGGTAAGAAGGTTGTACGGTCTAGTTCTATCCTGAGTCATTCATGGTTGCCTAGGTCCTAGTCACACCTCCGAGTAAGCTTTGCCGTGTCAACACTATATGGTAAGATCGATTGGCGTCAGAGCTTTTACAGGAGAGTATCAACAAAAATGTTCATAGCATGACCCTGATCCCCGATCCACCCACTGAAAGGGCGACACAACAACACGTTTTCAACATTAGATACGATCGAATTTTGGGAATTTAAGGGGCTAATTAATATCCGATCCTGCATTAGTTGCTACCTCGTGCACCAATCAAAACATCGTGTTTGAAATCGCCGATAGACCACATCACAACCTGCGCCTTCGCCGTCAACCCACGATGAATTTAAGTTCTAAAGTTTTGACGACAGATTTATTAAATTTTCATTGATAACCTGAATTAAATGGTTGATGCGACATGATAAGATATTCCTTGTTTAAAATATCTTGAACTGTTGTGAACAAATTCATTCTACGTGTAAGAGAATTCTAGAGCGTCCAAAGGAGAAAATAAAATGAGCAACTCGAAGGCTGTATCAACCTCATGATTATAAAAAAAAGACCAGGTTTTAACAAGTTTCAGAGGTATATATCCAAGTCTGTCAATTCGCTGACTATAATTTATATGTGTTTGTCCGGTTTTTTACACAGTCTCTAAAACTCTGCTTAATTTGCACGAACAATGCCGTCGATAAATCCAAACACCAAATGCTCGCTGAGAGAATCAAAGTTAAAATAAACATAGACAGGCGAAGGTTCGTCTCCAGGGACCACGAGGCAATTGGAGTACATCCCTAGGCTGAATCCTGTCGTCAAGACAACAAAAATGAAAATTTTCATCCAACCTCTGGCCTTTGGCGATATGGAGGCAAACACCCAATCCAAGGTGGGGCTCCCACAGTGGGGGGATCTCTTCAACCTAATCAATAGATAATAATACCTGGAGTATATCCCACACAACATCCTGGACATAAGGGCGCTCGATGACTAGGTGTTCCTCAACATCCGACGGTCATATCGACACATGGTGGTGAGAAGAACCCCTGTTTTCCCCTGTATAGAGGTCCTGAAGTGGATCATCAACCACACAGACGGGCATAAATGTTTTAGTAATGATGAGAATGGCAGGTGCATTGGAGTTTTCCTCTCGACAGAGGTCCGTAAATACTACAAGCTCAGGGACCCAAAGGAGCGGCTCAACACGGACTTCGTCGTGAATTTCTATGAACTACATGACGCCAGCCGATTTATGGCCTCATGGTGGAGGGAAGACAAAAAATTCACCAATCGGAGCAATGGATGGTACAAAACAATCAACTTGAGGGAGCCATACATCTATTTGATGGCTCTCGTCTGTCGGTTATACGGAGAAAAACATTGCTCCATGTTTTCAGAAGCATGGATGCCTTTGGCATACATAGTTGCAATCGTCGGGTGTAGCTTCAAATGGGGAGAAATAATATCCAAACAACTAAGCAACTGTGTGCAGCAGGCTCAGATGCTGAAGGAAGGAGAAGCACCAAACTTTTACATGGCCCTGTACCTGCTCGATGTCATGTGTGCTAGGAACATCTTCGCCGACATGATTATGAGATGGCATGTTGTGGAACTCCTGGTCCATGTCTACTTCAACATGATATGGGAAAAAAGGTACAAGAAGTATTACTCCTTCATCTGCGATGAATTCATCGCCCAAATTTATTTTATTATTTTTAAAAAGGAATGCCCAAGGCTATCGACGACAGCCAAGAAAATGATATCCAAGGTAGGACATTGGTACTTGGATGAGCGCACCACCTACATTAGGGTGCTCAGGGCCACTAGAGCACCACATCTCCTACCAGCTCATGTCCCAGAATGGATCGTCATAGGAGAATTTTTTTATCATACCATCTTGCAGGGATATAATGCCACACTGGTCAAAGACAAGAAACCAGCCTTCATACCCTATGGTTTCCATGTGGGGTTCTATCTGGTGAAGGACACTGCTCAATCCAAAAAAGAAGGGCTGGGACAACTTGAATTTAGGTTCCCTACATGCCGATTCTACAAGCATTATCCTAAAGGCTGGTCCTCCAACATGCGTCGCAGGTTTCACCTTGCTGGCCATATGCTGATAATAAGTTTGAAGATGAAGTCTTCACAGAGAACGCCCAGGACTGGGACGAGGTGGTGTAGAGGATGGCCAATCCAAACATGAATAGGTTCAAGGCCATGAGCATGGATGAACAAGTGGAAACAATATAACAATCGGCTCAAGAGGCCCTTAGATCCAGGGAAGAAATCATAGTGACACATGCAACATAGGTGCAGGGAAGGGGATTGTTCTTGACACCAGAGGCACATACAAGGGGTTTGCGCTTAATGGAAGAGGCATAAAGAGTAATTGATCAGCTATAGAATGACCCAGACCTCGTAGAGATGACAAGGGCTCCAACTGACCACCCGATCGGAAGTCAGGGAGGACATAGTGACTAAGAGCCGATACAAATTGAAGAAACCGCCTTGTCAGATAACCCTGAAGTTTCAATGCCACATGTTGGATCACCAGGGGACGTGTCGGCTCAACCCAAAATAGAGAGGACATCAGGGAGAGAAAGTACACCAAATCCCCTATTCAATATAATAACCATCTATGGCGATGAGGAGAGCTTAGAGGTGTCCCTGGTCACTCCGGTGAAAATCACAGAGGAAACAAAACCTGAGAAAACGTCCGCCCCGGGTCCCGATGCTCCAAGTCAGAGCAGTTCACAAAACAAGCACGATGTCGAAAGTGTCTTAGACACCGATCTACTCGATACACCAGGGACCCAAGTGGACAACCCGAAGAATGAGCTAGGATTGGGTGAACAAGAAGGAGGAATTCCACCACAGGAAATCAACATATCGATAGACGATTATCAAGTAAGTACCGATATTTCCCCCGATTCATCAATTTTGGCCAGTACTTTACCTCCATATGAGAAACAACCAGAGGACAAACTTTCGGGACATACAAAATAGGTTCAAGAACCCAGTCTTGAACATATATACATCATTGGGAGCTTGGGAAACATGCTTACTTGGGGAGAGCAGTAAATCCCCGAACCCATGGATGAGTTCCCCAATATACAATCCATTGCCTACGACCGAAAGAGGAAAGCCATCATGAAAAGAACCACCAAGAAGAGGAGGATTACTCTGGACAACTCCATCCTCATCACCACAAAGGAGAAATTGATTAGCACGGAGCATGCCAAGACGTCTGAGCTTATCGACGCAGAGATGGCAATCACAGATGCCACCCTGGATAGAGAGAGGAAAGATGAAGAGGAGTTGGCCATTGCACTAAAAGAATTGAAGAATTTTCACCATTTGGTGAAATATTATTAGGACTCCACATAGGCCACAATGTTCTTAAGAAGCGAATTCCAGGATGCCTATAGTAAATTCACGAATGAGCGACACCTTTTCACTATAGGGATTGACGATTTCTAAGAAGACACCCTTATGGCACTGGAAATGTGCAAAGACATGGAAATATGGTATGATAAATCCCACAAAGCGGTGGAAAGGATCGAGTACATCAACGCGGTTCAATAGGGCCGCGATGTTGAAGAACACAACATTTCGGTACTAAGGGACATCAACATCGACTGCACAAGGAAGTCAACCGAATACTAGGTGAAAATGGCCCAAGAACCTCATGAGGAGATCCAAGAGAAATGGGCCGATTGCGAAAGGAGATGGACCAAGATCAATCGGGCGATGAAAGACATCGGTCTTCTAGAATTTGGCACACCCGAGGACTTTGTCGACTTGCATGACATAGTCAAACTACAGACAGAACACGAATCATTATGGACTGTGGAGATAGAAAAGGTTACGAACATGGCGCTAGGTCAAGTGCATCAGTACATGGAGCGCCCGATCAAGGCTCAGACATTGTTACAACAATTAAGTGCTAAAGTGGTCAAGTATCGGGCACGAGCAGTGGAAATAAAGGAGATCCTTTCGGCCCCGATGGACCAACACAAATTCCTATATGCCAACACATGCGAGGAACTCTTCGTCAAATGGTCGGAGTATGAGAAGAGTCATCCACTCAAGTGAAACCATTTGATGACTCTTAGAAGACTGAGAGATGGAAGCGCCATGTGGTAATGTTTATTTTTACTTAGCTTGCACTTTTGATAGTTATTTTTAGGTAATAATTTGTTATAAATAAGAGGATCGACCTGTTAGAAGAGGTCGATGGTTTTTGGAAAAGACCCTCATTTTTGGAATTGTAAAGAACTATTTCGGAGCTACCTTAATTAAGAAGTCTTGTTTAGAATCTAAGACAAGTTTCTGTTTTCATCAAAAGTGTGTGTGATTGGATCATAAGGAGGAATTACTTCCAACTTTATCTCATGAATGGATGCTGTAATGAGTAAGAGTTTCTGAATCTGTTGATAAGTTATTTGATTCAATGTTTTTATAATTCTTGCCTCTAATGATGTAAACAAATCATTGTGTTAATGTGTGATTGGGGATTAGATCTAAGGAAACTATTTTTTTTGCCATCATTTTATTGCATGTATGTTCCCTTCTTATAAATTGTATCTCAGTTAGCCAACAAGTTGATGTATTAGTACTAGGTTTGTCATAG
The DNA here is from genome assembly GCA_009831015.1 of Picea engelmannii. Taxonomy (NCBI): domain Eukaryota; kingdom Viridiplantae; phylum Streptophyta; class Pinopsida; order Pinales; family Pinaceae; genus Picea; species Picea engelmannii. The sequence continues at coordinate 252,733 of ML777693.1, read as the reverse complement.
GTGTAAGAATCATTGCCTGCATGCTTGAGCATGAGGGTTATCCCAAGCTCAACCTTATTCAGTAGTTAAGAAATTTACCCTTTGTTACCCAGCTGGTTTATACCAAGATTTATCTTGTATCGGTCCCACCTATAAGAGAAAATACAAAAAAGAGAACACCAAACTGAAGGATGAGATTTCACAAGAATACATCTTGTCAATTACTACGTAAATCCCATCGATTAATTGGCTGGATCACATAGATCTGGATAACCATTCCACCATTAAACGCTGTAGAGTCTAATTGGGCCTTGGTGGCAGGTTTGGTTCCTATTGTTGAGTTAAAGGGATTTATGAGCCCTCATTAGGTCCATAATGGATCATTATAATATTTGTGAGGTATTTTGGTACTATATGGGTCTATGCGTTAGAGGAATTGGCTTGCAGGGCCCATTTTACTGGCAATTTGTAGTTTAGAGATTTGGGGTCTAAAACCTTCAAGATCCATTTTGAGGCATCAAATGACACTTTTTTAGGGTAAAAAAATTGTTAGCTTAGCTTTTAATCCCTTGAATTTGTTTTACACAATGAGACCTTTCCAACGATGTGAAAATCATTGCAATCAGAGTTGGTACAGGGAAGTTATGCCTCTAGCAAGTTGACCTACCTTGTTGACCACAATGGTACCAAGTAGGTGCCATGTTAGCTCCCATGAATAATTTGTGGGGCTAGGCACATGAAGAGTTTCACCAAATAAATTTCCACCCTTACGAGAGCCGTCAACAAATAAATTTCCACCCTACTTAGGCTTACCCTTCAACTCTTGAATCTAATCAAAACAAAGGCTGCCTTATGTAGTGAGGGAAGACATATTGGTTTCCATTGTGATAATTAACTAGGAAAGAGATTGAACCATTTGCTTTACTTAATACATGGATGATATGTTGAGGGTGTTTGTCATAGGACCAATGAGTCCATTAAATAAGTTAGCCAAGATCTATCCCAATACAATCAATGTCCCAAGAGGAATGCATGGAGGGGCATCAGGAGCAACGATACTAGCAAGTCCACAATTTTTCTTACTACAAAATGACACCATGTCTATCAACATCGCACAAGGTTTATTTTGAGCTAGGTATCCCACATTGTTGTTGGTGGCCCCTTGAATTTTATTACTATTTTTTATAATCTAGGGCACATATTACTCCCTTCTTAGTATTATTGCACCAACAAAATTATTAAGTTCATGATATTACAAAATGTGTAGGAATTTCACTAGTTGTGTTGTAGAAGCTAGGGTTTGTAGGGTCTTAAGGATAAAGGAGTTTCAAGTTCTATAGATCTTTGATATACTAGCGAGAGGGTTCCAACAATAGTACTTAACTAAATCTTTTCCGACACCAACTAGGGAGGATAGTACATACCCTTAGGTGTACTACTTATTACCTTATATGCAAGAGTGATCTCCTCGAGTGTTGTTTTCGTTCTACTATACCAGCACGATGACCAACAAGAATATATAAGGCGAGTTTCAGGTTTCTTAGGAGAATTTTGATATACCCGAAGGTACATGTAAGACATCTGTATACATGTGTTGTTTGATGTGGTACTACTTGAAGGGGTATCGACGGATGTTTCAAGGGCGTACAAATAGGTGATGCTTCTTGTATTTTCTATGTGTGTTCTTCCCCAACCACAAGTTTACCTTGTAAATGAAAAATCTCTATGTTATTTAAAGAACACATAACACAACTCTATCCTGATTTTTTTTCTTTCTAAAATTGGAGCATGTGTTGGCATGTGAAAGTGTTTTTATACCACTTTTTGTGTTCCTTGTTAACTTAAATAGACTTTTCAAAGTCACATAAACTGAAATATAGGTGCAGAAAGAAAATAACCAAAATTGGAAAATAACAACAATAAGTAAACCTTTATTGATATTCAAAATTAAATGTGATGTTGACTTTCCTCTTCAAGGGAGAAACCTCCAACATGAGTAGAGGTCCAAATACAAAATATTCACTTGACAACCAATTGCATATCTTCTACTACTATATATAATTTCGAATTAACCAAAACCTTAACCACTTAGTGGACCTCTATTAATGAGGCCTTAACCACTAAGTAGTGGATCTTCTTTAATAAGGCCACTTACATTTATTGATTCCATATTCTACTATTTTGTGGGGTCTTATTTAATAAATATGGTACTTAATACATTAAGTAACAACCTATTCCACTAACTAGGGGAGTTAGGGTGGGACCTTAATAATGTTTCCTTATTCATAGCTCAACCTGCAGGGGGTTTGAACCCTTGGTGAGTTGAGATAACCCCAATTAAGGATTGAACTAAAAATTTCATCAATATCTTAGCCCTTAATTCAATAATTAAGTCTTTCTTTTTTGCTTATAAGGGGGAACCCAAGTCATTGCAGAGGGAGGAGGTCAATAGTTTGCATCACCTTGCCTCCATACATTTGCGTAGTAAAACTTCAACAAAAATCCACATGACTTATAATAAGGTGGAATAAAATAATATAAATGTTTTTTAACTTCCCAAACTTATTCACCAATGTTGTGTTTAATTAATACTCATATGCCTCCAATAATACTAACATTGGAAAACAGACAGATTATCATTATCGTGATTCAAAATCTTCGCACACCATTGGATTCTCAAATCTTGAACCCTTGTAGCTTGAATAACTTAGTGTAGATTGAGGGTCTAAATCCTCTAAAAATAGAATGAGCAAATGAAGGTACTAATTGCAAATTCCCCTCCATTTTGCCTCCATGAAGATGTTAGTTTTCTTTGTAGCATTGTTAGCAACACTAGGGCCCGCCCAAAGGGCACCCCTGCGTGGGTATATAAGCAGGCCCTCATTCTCAATTGTAATCATCTCATTATATCTATATCTTATTATTCATTCTTATTACATATATATTTGTCCATATGGATTTGGTTACTATATTCCAAATATTTTGGATTATTCTTGTGTGAGCGAACTTTGTTCGTCTCATTTGGTATCAGAGCAAGCTCTGATCCGACCCTTGGCCGCACTTTATTCAAACCTTGTTTGAGATGGCTTTTAGCCAACCCCTTCATTTCAGAGCTTCTTCGATCCCAAGGTTTTTGACCAAAATCGGCTTTTGGCCATTCAAATATTCAGAGTTTCTCTGATTATCTTGGTCCTTGACCATAATTCGGCTTTTAGCCAAACACAAATTTTTTAGAGTTTCTCTAAATCTCGTCCTTGACCACACCGGCCTTTGGCCATTTAAAAATCAATTTCTTTGAGGGAAGAAATTAATCTTACTTATATATATATATAAAAAAAAATTCTAAATAATTTTTTTAAGTATTCTTTCAAACTTAATATATATATATATATATTAAAAAAAATAAAAAAATAAAAAAAAAAATAAATTTTCCGCAGCCTTTCCTATCCCGCACCCTGTATCCTTTCGTCCCCTTCCACCCTATTTCCTCTGGCCCATAACCCCTCCCCCGTAATCCCTTCCCTTAACCCCTTAACCCTTCGCAGTCGCAGTCCTTCCCATAACCCTCCCCTTCCCATCCGCCCTTCCCCACTGTTTCCCTACCTCCCGTTACCTCCCCGTAAACTGTTCCCGAACCCTTTCCCGTAACCCTCCCCAAACCCTTTCCCGTAGCCTTCCCCCGTAGCCGTCCCATAAACCCCTCCCGCGTACCCCTACTCCCATCCCATAACTAAGGACAGACTGTCCCTGTCACCTTGTCGACCGCTTATATAAACAACCCACTGATAATAGTCACTGAAACAAGTTACGAGTCTGCACGATATCACCGGAATCGGGGTGTTTTACATTCCGCTGCCAACATTAAGGGAAGACTGGAAATAGTGTTTGCCAAGTGAAAGGTCGATGCCACAAAGGGTCGCATCGGTCGGGAAAAGTGCCACAACATTTGACCATCATACGATATCCTTGAAATTCGTAGTCAATTAATTATTCATGATTTTGGTGCACTTACATTGAGGTAGTCGTGAGGGAATAGTGGAATCACGAAAAGTATATACGAAGCTATCACAAAAAGATATTATAAATTTAAAGAATTATCACCTTGGTTTTTAAAGAGTTAACAATAATAAGTTAAAGTTATAAAATTTGAAAATATATAAAGGAATATTATAGAAGGGTTATATATATATAAAAGGATTATAAATAAAAATTTATAAAACGTTATATATATAAGTATAAAGGATTTTATAAGTATAAAGGGTTTTATTAAGGAAGTATATGCTATAAGGGTGAAGTATAAGAAGAAAAAAGAAGGAAGGTTGACGATTACTCACATAAAGTGTTATGATATTTAAGTTATATATATTATTATATATAATTTATTATTAAGTTTATTATTATTAAGTTTCATTCAAGAATACTTTAAGAGGTTTTAAGTTTCAAGTGATATAATAAAAAGGGGAATCTCCAATAAAAATTATAAAGGGCAAAGCAAATAAATAAATAAATTATTAGATCATTACTAAGTAAATAAGTCAAAATGGAAGGAGGAAGATTTTCTCAAACTTATAAAAAATATGCGGATCCCTTATTAAAAGTTAATGGGATTATTCAAGGAAAGAATATCAACATCGTTATTTTCCCGACCACTAAGAAAAATCACATTAACGTTGACTTGGCAAACCAATTAATGGTTTTAGAATCAAATATAATTGAAAATGACACGTGTCTTTTCGATGGGAAATATGAAATTAAGAACCTACAACTATCTATTGATGAGTACAAATTCATAGCTCAATTCAATGTCGTGTCAATCTATGAAGACAGTGTTGATATAATTCTAGGGTCAACTTGGGTAGATGCATTAGGTACTTTTATGTTCAACACAAGGAGAAAGTTTTTAACATTTTCTTATAAGAAGAAGAAATTCACATTACAAGACGCTACAATGAAGTCAATTTCAGAAGCTCCATCATCAGAAGACCTGAAGGACATATCAGAAGTGATCCTTCCAGATAACCA
>ML777693.1:215820-240265 GCA_009831015.1 Picea engelmannii | reverse complement strand
ATTATTCCACAATTAAGCATGGGTTCTCTTACTCCGCAAAGCGTCTTCCCGTGAGGGATTTCACCATAAGGGGACCACTTTGGAGTTCATCCATCTTTACTTCTTATCAACCATGACAAGACAATAATGAGTCATCTTTACATAAAACAATATTGGGTCCATTACCCAAACCTTTGTGTTGCGGGGATTTCTTCAAGGGTTGACATCAATGACAACCAACATTAATCAACAATACATAAGTTTCTTTTGCTTATAGATCAATAGAATCATCTCTATACCTATTCTTCTAGTGATTCTTTCTCTAGGAACTGATCGTTATGATCTACCAGGCTAATGGTTAGCTTTGTTAACCATGGATTATGAAAATTCTTCTCTTCCCATGAAGGGAATGGTGACCGAACACCTATCCTCTTGCCCTTATAGTTCCATCTAGTCTTTTCTAGGACATTACCCGGACCGACCAAGTATTTATCCATAAAAATAGTCACTATAGTCTCATGAAGTCCTAGGCAAGAAAGAGAATCATTGTTGTGAGTGGTAACCTTCACTTTAAGTGATCTAGCAGTCTATCGTATCAATTGGATGCCTTTGATATAGATGGCCCCATTGGCTTTCCTAATCCCATCTTGATATTACTCATCGATTAACTCATCCAAGGTCTTGCGCCCTCCTAGATAGGTCCATGTGTCTTCTACCTATCCATTTATAGGTATCCCCATTAGAAAGTATATGTCTAGGAATGTTAACTCAAAATTCCCCCTATGGAAATCAAAATACTCACTGTCAAGCACCTAGAACTTGAAAATATAAGTCAATAGCTCCTCATCGATGCAAATTAGTAGGCTCTCGAGGAACTTGAGAAATCCATGGCAAGCAAGGTGCCTCTTGACTCAGGGCACCTCGACCACCACATATCGAAGGTCCTAAAAAATCTCTCTTGCCAATTAACTCACATAGTTGTATGCCAAATAGACAAGCCAAAAAATTGTATTAATGCAACTTCTCAATCCTTTTTGTGTTGCATCAGCCACACAGAAAACCCCTTGACTTCTACACATGTCACACAACTATTCAACTAACAACTATGTGGTTTGTCATAAAGATGTGAGGGTTTCCTCCTTAGGCCAATGAAAATATGTAAGAGGAATATATGAGTGCTCTACATAGATATTCCTTCGATATTTGTGCAATTTGATGGAAACCTTAACGAACTTCCACATGGGTCAAATTGAGCCTCACCTAAGAAAGTAAATGGACAAAAAATATGTAGAGCTCTAGAGCACTAACCTAGTGGTCACATATATGAAAACAATAGTTCCAAATGCATGTAATGAGATTGAGAACATCTAGGGCACACTCTAATTCATGAAATTAGAAACAAACAAATGTTTTCTGAATTTCATTCCGAACCCTATTTATAAGCTAACCCTAAATTTTCTTTTTCCTCATGCAAGCACATACGAGCTTGGATTTCAATGATATTTGAATTTTTGGATTTGTTTTTCTGAGAACTTCCACATAGTGTCACTAGTTTCTTATGATTAGATACTTCAACTCTAAGCCATTTTTCCCATGAAGTTTCTCTTCATATATGAGAGCTTATGAACTTCATTTTTATGTTATTTGCATTGTTGGTTTTGATTTCACAACTACTTTTATGATGTAGTATTTGTTTCATTTGTTACCATTCCTTCAAGTGTACTTTTTCAAAATGGAATATAGATAGCACATCCCCTATACTTATGTTGCATTTGTCTTGTTTTCCACCCTCTAAATATGCCTCTAAGAACCCCCCTTGCTTGGGCATGTGGCCTAAGCCCATCCATATCGTATCTCAGTCTTGCTTGACATTAGTACTCCACCTACATGCATCACTATGGATTAGTATCCTATTACATATTGACACCCATGCTTCCATTTCCTCATTAGAATTGGTAGTTTGTATGGTCTACACCCTTGAGATAGCTTCATACTCTTTCTCATCATTTCATTGGCTTTGTTCCTCTAACTCCCAAGTGGGTTGTATCATCTTGGTATATTATGTTGTGATTCATATCATGAAATTGACTAATCCAAGTGGATATCGGTGACCATATACCTCTTCCAACTGGCTCACATACAATTTTCATCTTGGAATTTTTTTTTCTAGCTTTTTGGGTCCTAAACTTCCGGGGTCATTTTGAGGCCCTAAACAACGTTTTTGTGCCTGCCATAGTGACATTGATGATAAAGTCACATCGTGATGAAAAAATTTGTTGTCCTCGGATAGACCTTTCCAAAGGGATATCATGCGCCTAAAATGAAGATCGTATGCAAAAGTTATGACCTCGGGAAGTTGATGTACTAACTTACCCCATCGGGGCCCACATGAATTTTGGCGCTTCATCTCCTAGGGTTAGGTTTTTGGATGTATAGGGTTTTCTGATTACTTATTGATGTTAATAAGGCATGGAGGCCTCATTGTGATGTTCTCAGGAAAATGCACGTAGCTTTCGCATCTATCCTAAGAGATTATCTACCACCATTCGAGCTAGATTGTTTCATTCTGCATTTTACAGTTTCAACAGATTTCTTTGTTGAATAGAAGTTAAGTTTCATTGTATCTCTATTATTTTTCTCTCTCTATATATGTTAATGTTATAGATATGTGTTTCATTTTGTTCCACTCATAAATCTAGATCAATGGTATCAGAGCGATTTTCTCTTCATTTGTTTCTCTGTGCATGTCCCCAACAAGGTCAAGGTATAAACAATTGGGACTCAAACCAGTTGAGGCTTTGAAAGATCGACCTCACCGAACTTGACGATCACCCATGGGGGAAGAAAAGAGAGACGATGGGCCTAGAGATGCCTTTAAACGATTTCTTGAGGAAGGCCTCGCACGATAGAGGAACAAGATGATGGATAATTTTGTGCAAATCCTTCGACGACTGCCAATAGGCGACGCATATTCCTTGACCGGAGGCATCCCCTCCTTCAAGGTATAGATTAATTTTGATATTACTATATTTGAAGGTCAAATAGATGCAGATGTTATAAAAAAATGGTTAAATATTATAGAAGGGTACTTTTCCATCCATAACTTTTCTGACAGAGAAAATATTACATTTGCGCTCCTTAAGGCTATCCCCCATGTCAAAGATTGGTGGGAGACTTTTTGTGAGCAAAAGGAAAAAAAGGAATATACATTATTTCTAGTGGCACCCACTTGGGGTTCTTTCATGGATGCTATTAAGGAACAATACTACCTTATTGATAGTTACTTATACACAAGATGGACCACACTGCGGCAGGAAAGGGACCAAAAAATGCTAGAGTTCACCAATGTCTTCCATACCTTGCGCACCAAGATGGGTATCAAAGACTCTAAGTGACATATAGTTCTCAAGTACCGCAGTGGTCTGCATAGATACATCCAGACATAAATGAAATTTCTGGACATCTCATCCTTTGGCGCGACCTATCGATATGCTGTCAAAATCGAGCAGAAGCTTAAACAAAAGACAAGACCCTTTGGGTCTGCGAACCCCTCACAACAGGAGTAGGGAAAAGGCAGCCCCAACCTGTAGAACAAAGGGCAGAGAAAATATGGATAGCCTTAAGACAACCAGTCTAAGCCACAAATAAAGAAGGACAATGGGAAGACAAATAAATACATTGGGAAGTGGTGCGAGTTCAATAAGAGCCCCTGGTATAACACCACTGAATGTTGCTCAAAGTAGTCATTGGTGGCTGAGGTGAAAGCCTATGAATCAATTGTGGGCTCCAAATCCGAGTCAAAACTAAAAAAAGGGAGATGGATCATTGATGGATAACCCAATGCCATGATTTCTACCACCAAGGTCCATCCTAGTGAACCTGATGAACCTGAGGAAGGTGAGTGCCTCTTTCTTTCACATATGTGGGTGAAGGGTACTCCACTACACTTCATCATTGATAGGAGTAGCTGAAAGAACCTCATCTCATTGGAGGTTGTCAAGCGGTTGGATTTGCCAACAACACCACATCCACAACCATACACCATCGGATGGCTCTGCTAAGGGAGCGATCTCTGCGTCAACTAATAATGTCACCTGCCCTATGATATCAAGCCCTTCAAAGATGAGGTATTGTGTGATGTCTCCTCCCTTGAAGTTTGTGGTGTTCTTTTGGGCGAACCTTATTTATGGAAACATCATTCTGTATATGAGTCTAGGCCTCATAGTGTTATTATTACTTTGGAAAAGAAATTTTGCAGGATACTTGAGGTAGTCCCACCTACTGTCATTTCCTTGATCTTTTCCAAACAATGCAGGAAGGTCATCTATCAAACCGACAAGTTTGTCTTATTCATGAGTCACACTCAAAGTGGGTGGAAGGTTGCAGCCACATCCATGGCCTTCACGATAGGTCTCTCCACACAACAGAAACAAGTGCATAAGGTCATGGAAGAATACAAAGACATATTCTCCTCAACAACTGGGGTACCTCTACATTGTTAGGTCAAGCACTCAATCGATCTAAGACCCAACAAAATGCTACCCAATGGGCTAGTCTATCATCGCTCTCTTTCAGAAAATGTGGAAATCAAGTGCCAGATCCAAGATCTACTCGAAAAGGGGCATATCTGACCAAGCTCATCACCTTGTGGGGGCCCAATAATGCTTGTGCAGAAGAAAGAAGAGACCTGGCGACTCTTCATTGATTACCGGGCCCTAAATAAAATCACAATTAGGAACTCATACCCAATTCCTCTAATTGATGATCTCCTTGACCAGATCAAGGGGGGCCAAACACTTCAGTAAGATTGATCTAAAGTCCAACTACCACTAGGTCCCAATAGAGCAGACTGATGTATGGAAGACTACCTTCAAGTCCAAATAAGGTCTTTTTGAAAGGCTGGTTATGCCCTTTGGCTTGAAAAATGCCCCAACATCTTTCATGAGGATGATGGCTGATATCTTGTGGCCTTTCACCAATTATTTTGTGGTGGTGTATTTAGATGAAATCCTCATCTTCAACAAGAGTTGGGAGGAACAATTGTAGTATATTCAGTAGGTTCTAGACACTCTACGACAACACAAGCTATATGCAAAATTGGAGAAATGCTCCTTCGACATGAACATGGTCCAATACCTAGGCTACATTGTTGATGAGCATGGTGTGCATGCTAATCCAACCAATATCCAGGTCATTCATGTCTGGTCAACCCCGACCACACTCATTGAGCTTTGTAGTTTCTTAGGGATTTCCAATTTCTATCATAGGTTTGTGTAGGGATTCTCCCACATTTCATGGGCCCTTATCTAAGTGAATAGGGGTGGTGGAAAAGTAAATTTCATGTGGGTGTTGACGATTAAAATCGTAATGATGAATTCCACCCGCAAAGTATTGCTAAATCCCTATTATTTAACTATGCTAATAATAAATACTAGTAGGTGGGACCCCTTATAGACTAGAGGCGCAAGGATATACATATCACACAATTTTTGCTGCTATTTTTGATGTTACCTACACAGTCCTACATTTTTGACGATGCAGTCTTGGTTTCATTTGACATGATAATAGGTGGATGATGCATTTTTGTGGAGTACTTTTTGCGATACAATTTTTTTTTATGGTTATGAGGAGCATGTTATATACAATTGCTATGATTTAACCTTGTCACTAATCCTTATGATCGGTTACCTAGCCACATCTATGCAAGAGATATTTTAATGGTAGCACGATTAAAACAAAGAAAAGAAACCTATAAAAAAATACTAAAAGGTAACAAAGGGAAATAGTTATATGCTTGAGCTATGCTAAAGGACTATATGCAAGTTCGAATGGAAAAGTTAAAGGATATTAGTGTTAGTCCTAACTATTATGCTATTGTTGGTTAGTGGAGTATGCGAGTTTCATTAGATTTGAATGGGGCGCATATATAATTTTAATATGTATTATGGCATGGAGTTATGGCAAGGGTTAACGCGTAAATGATATTGGGTGGCGCACTATGCAATGGATATTGTCGCAGATTTCACGATGGTTTGGCATTGAATGCACATTGGTTATATGGTTTAATTGTTGGTGAATGTGATGCTTATTGGGTTGTCTCGTACTTCGAATTGAATAGGCCAGGTGATGGAAGTGACGTGCATTTACTACACGTCACTCCATACTTCCCCTATCGCCCATCACCCTAGTATTTTTCCATTGTTGCATTTTTCGCTCTGTCGGTTGTAAAGCTCCACATTTTCAGGCTCTTGCAAGAAATAAGGCTTGACCAACTCGCCATTTAAGTGTTTTTCCACATGTATGATTCTTTTTCTCTCCATCCATGAGATAATCTCTGTTGTATGAACAAATGATGGCTCAGTGATGCTTAGATTCTATGTGTTCTTGAGAATTTCGACTGTGTAGATGTGTATTATGGCTCTTTGAGATGACTGTAAAATGTTTATGATTGCAAGCAAGGAAATGAGTATTTTAAGTTGCGCATTGGTTATTGCTCGGTCAATTTAGTATCATGATGGGTCTCTCAGGAATAATAAGTGAACAATGGTAAAATATGGCTTTGCGTTGATGATGGAGGGTTTTGTTCTATGTATTACTATTATTTACTCCGTTCCCTCACAGTCATGGTGGTAACCTTTACCCAGTCACAGAGGAATTGTCAACAGTTGCTGTGTTATTTCTTCAAACCCCGAGTCGTGGTCGTTGGCCCATTCTTACTCTCTTTTCACTGAAGTATCCAAAGATCCAGTCTTGGTTGGCCCAAACGTTAATACATGCCTGTATGTTTGTGGATTGATACAAGTTGTATCTGAGCATTCTGTCAAAAGGACGAGTGTGTCCTCACTGGTGTTGCTGTCAAGTTGTTCGACTCTTAAGTATTGGATAGAGATGTTATATCTCTGTGTTCTTTTTTTATAACTGCCACTGTTAAATTAATCCCTGTCTCCCCTTTGCAAGTGTTAAACACACCATGTGCACTGGTTATTTTTCCCTACCTATCTTTGCTCTCCTCGATGGTTAACTATTGGTTCCATTGCCCAGACTTGGAGTAATAAGTAAGATTGTGTGGCTCACTGCTGTGTCTTTTTCGAAAGGTATTTTTGCATGTGGTTGATAACTCTCGGAAGACCTTTAGCTCTCTATGTTGATGTTTAAGGATGAACGATATTTTGTTGCTTCTCTGCATTTGATTTTTGACAGAGATTGATGTAGACTCGATTGTATTTGCTCACCTCGGGCACTTTCTGGGGCTGTCTAGTATTGGGTATCAGTGAAATGGTTATGGAGGTCTTTAAAAAAAACACGCTCTATCGTCGAGTCTCTTTCTCATCCTTGTATGGTTAAATTGTTGGAATAAGAATGAAACAAGAACTTGCACATAGTCGAGGGTTGTCTTCCTAGTCGTTACAGTGTCGCTCACTGTGTTTTTAACAACGTGATCTTGATTGCAAATGGAAACACTTGTGTGGTTTTGCTAAGCCCGATAAAGGTTCTGGCCAATTTAAAAAATGATGCCTATGTGTAGTTGGTTATGTTCGCTTCATATATTATATTGGAACATCACACAGACTACCAATTGTTTTAGAAGGAAGCTATATCCACAGTGATAAGGCTCGAGTTTTATATTTTGGTTGACTGTTGTTTCATTGCAAGATCTTGTCGATTGATATGATGAAGACTTTGTTTAATCAGGCATATTTTGAAGTCTGTTCGCATTTGAAAAGAGACCTATGTATATTTTAATTCGGACCGATTGTTAATTGGTAAACAATGGATGTTGATTGTTATCATGATGCATTATGGATTATCAAGAATAGATGTCGAGCATATTGCTGTGCATTTTTTTGATTATTTTTAAAAGAAAAAATAAAGAAAGAAGGGATCAATGCATTGTTAAACATGATTGTTCAATGGAAAGGTTGTTTTGTTTATAAGTTATGATTGCACATGATGTTATGAATTGAGGAATTCTGGGAAATTTAATTATTGGAACAACAAGCAGTTTGGTATACAATTGAGAAACAATGAATGTTGGTGATTTTTGGATTGATTCTAATACAGAGTTATGATTATTGATTATTTAATTTGTTTTATGGACAATAGCCATTATCATCCTCTATAATTTTCTCACTTTTTTGCTCATTACGAATCCCCTCACAATCCCAGATTCACTTTGCATGCCCTGTTCTTGAAATTAAATTAAAATTAAATGGAAACTCTGTGTTACAACAATTAAAGGATGACACATAGATGGGTCACAGTTGATATGATTTTGTTATTGTAACACATTTGATTGTTTAATGATTTGTTGAGCAGTAATCATGTTCTTACTCCCTTTAATTTTATCATTTTTTCTCTCAATATAACCCCTTCAGATATTCCAGAACCCTTATTCACCCCCTCCTCATTGACAAGTATTAAATGAATTTTATGGATTGGATTGCATGCGTCTGATGTGATTGCTGAGCCGAATTTTGTTTCATATTAAAGAGATGTCATGTATGGTTTGTTTAAGAAGCTAGTTGCTAATACACGTTGCATACAAGATGATCTTCTTCAATAGAGGAAGCCATGGCCAAAATAAAATGGGCAGAGGGAATTGGAATAGAGGGCCTAGAAGGCCAAGATTCCCGATACATTTTGATGCAGATCCACAAGAGTTAAACCATCTCTTCCAAGCTGGAATTTTTAATTGGATTGGACAAGCGATAGTCCAACCTAGGCTAGAAAGGCCTCTCTTCCAACCCCAACATGTCCCTGGTATCCCTGTCCCCCCTCATGTTTCATTGCAACTAGAAATTCCTGAGAATGATGGATGGCAGGAGATTGTTCACGCAACAATCTCCCAACATCGTGGCTGGACAAATTTGTCCCTACTTGCTCTTCCTCCATCGGTTAACCCAAATGTCCAAATTTCCCCTGCACACTCACCTGTATAGTATTTCCACGCAAGAAAAAGACTCAAAACCGAAGCCCACCACATGCATGATAAAGGAAAAGATGTTGATGCCCCCTCCACTCCCTCAAGTGATTCAGCCAAATTCGTTTCATCCTGCATGCACTTGAGAGATGATTGTTCTACACTACAAGCTTAAAGGCTCCAAACAGCATAAGGCTAATTTAGGAAAGTCAAAGGGAGACAACAACAACAAAGGGAAAATTTCCTCCCAAAGTGGCAAATATGGTTTTTGAGTACATTTCATTATTGATTGTTGAGAACAATTGATTGTTGAAGTTTTTGGACAACATACTATTTTTGGATATTTTGGATGTTATATGTTTAGATATGGTTTAAAATATCATTGATATTTAATTTTCAAATTATGAGGATGATGATGGGAGCCACAAGGAGGGATGTGTTTGATTGATTAACTAGTTATGTTTATTTTTGTTAAGAAACTAAAGGGAGTCACAAGGAGGCCCACCTACTAGTTATTATTTATTAAAAACCCTTATTATTATTATATTGATTCTTCCCCTAAACTAAAAGTTAGTTGAGTTTTAGTTAACTTAACTAAAATAGGTAGTTGAACTACTTCAACTAATTTGGAATGATTAAAGGAAAAAAGAGAAGGAAGAACAAGAGGAGAATAGAAGGAGAAAACAAACTAAGGTTTGCTCTGGAGTTTTATTGAGATAGTTCATTTTTCATTCATTCTTCAATTCATTAAAAGCCTAATTATCTTTTATGACAACAGGGTCCTATTGTAGACAACAAGATTCAAGGCTGAATTACATCATTTAGACACTTTTTTTCAGAGGTGTTGATCTATCTTTGATAGTCTGTGTAGATTTGTCTGCTTATGAATTAAATTTCATGACCGATAAAGGATATTGTATAGAGTCGAGTGGGCAACAATTTGTGGCAAGCTGATCAAACTTTTAAAGTTCTGATTTTTACTTCCTGTCAGAAGTCCTTTAGTATGTTTTCATTGGGGACATCTAAGTTTGACTTTAGTCAAAATTCCCTAAGGGATTTTTGTAAAGAGAACGATTCTTTTGATTTCCTAGAATGAAATAAGCGATTTCTATTCTCTCTCATCTGTGTTAATATGTGACGTGGTATTTTTTCTTTTGTCTCTACATTTACTTTTGCATCTGTTATATTCAAAAAATTATATAAAAATGTTGAATTTTACAACAATCTTCTATTTTAAAAAATTCAGCCTAAGCCCTTGTAACTAATACTTGTGGATTAGGAAACAAATTTTGAGGCTATAAACATAGGGTGTTATTCCCATCTATCTTGCATTAGCCAAGCAAGATCTGAAAATGCTTTAGTAAGATTATTTCATATCTTTTCCTCAACATTTATTTGGCGACCATACTGGGGAGATCTTCCATATCTCTCTGGTTGATTTTTATGCTTGATTATCATTGAATATATTTACATTTCTGATATTGATCCTTTGACTATTTCATTTCTTAATGACTGTACCTGTTACAAGGCAACCCAATATTGAGCCCGGTCTTCAAGATCATACCAACATTGCTTTAAACTGGTTTAATACCATATTAGATACCACTAATACTCGGGGTGAGCTTAATCACTCATGGGAAACAATTGAAAAAGATGAACGTTGGGAATCTAGGCAAAGACAACTTAGGAATCATCCATAGCTTTCTTTTTCCTACAATTTTGATCTTCTTTTCATGTCCTTAGACCCTTGTATTTCTAGGAGAAGAAGAGGTTTATCACTGAAAATTAATCCTATTGCTGAAATAGGAAGAAGGAATGTTGTATTGTCAACCCAACAAAGTGGTCTAAGGAAAACTTTGTATGATTCATCTAGTTCATCTTTCTCTCCCTTACCTATCATTCACAATATGGCATCTAGTGGTGGTTCTGGTGGCACTGGAGGTGCTTCTTCATCTCAATATTCAACTTCGTCAGTGATTGGTAGCTTATATAGTCACCAAGTCCTTGTCCAATCTACTACAAATCCCACCAAAGTCATTAAAAAGTATGGGCTTTTTCAGTTTGAAGAAAATGCTACAACTACCCTATGGCATGTTTCCTCCCCTCTTAACCTAACACCTACTACTCATCCACTTCCTAAATTCAAAGCACATCTCCTTAGGGTTCCAGGGAATAACACTGTCACTATGAATGAACACTTGGTGGCATTTTCTAATGCCTATCACAACATAGGAGAAAATGACAACGACACTTGTATGCGGTTATTTGTGAATTCCCTTGAAGGGAAGGATGGGACCGATTTCTTTGATCTCCCTCCTAAGATTTTATCTACTTGGGAGGAGTTAGTCTATTGATTCAAATATACCTATGGGCAATCCAAAATCCCAACCGAGCAGTTACAAGAGTACAATAACATCGCTTATAAGGATGGGGAGACTATCAAGTTCTTCAACTTGCGTTTCACCAAATTATACAACCAAATCCCTGAACTCATTCTCCCTCAGAACCAAGCCAGTTTCATGCATTATTATAATGCATTACCTTCCCCCTATCGTCATAGGCTTGAGGAAAAATACATTGATAACCTTGGTTTCACTCTACACACTTGTTTAGAGTATGAAGAACAACTTGAAAGAATAAGTCTTCCTAAGGGAGACTCAGTTAAGCAGACAAACATGTCCTCCCTTTTACATCTTGTACAATACATGAATAATCGAATGATAACGTATGAGCGGAAAGGAAATGTCTCCTCTCTTACCCCTGGAGCTTCATCTTCTTTTGCATCCCCCTTTAAAAATCCAAATGAAAATAATTTTCAGCCTAAAGCTATCATGCCTCGTAGTTGGTGTAACTTTTGCGAGGAACACCATGAGGAAAGTACATGTGAGGTAAAGAAGAGTGCCAGGGATAAAATATTTGGTAAGAGACCTGAAACTACTATCACTGTCCTATATTTTGCAGAACCAGAGGATGTTGTGATCATAAATACTAGGAATAAATCCTATGCTCCCAAAATAAAATATGATCCTCCCCGCACTTCTTCTAGCCCAAGCTCATTTTCACCAGTTGCTACTTTTCAGGTTCCTAAGGTTCCTGGCAGTCAAGGAACTACCTCTTCCAAATACAACATTCTAAATTAGTTGGCCAACATCAAAGTAGATGCAACCCTCCTGGACATGGTTGTCGTCCCTGAACAATAGAAGCATCTAAAAAAATTCATGGAAGGAAAAGCTTCCGTTGTAGCCAACCTCTCTAAAGAGGTAGATGAAGAGGATTCGTCTGTAAAGTAGGTGTACATAACTTTAGACACCCTATAAAACCCCCCCGTTTTATATTTTCGTAAAGATTATGGATAAGATTGCCCATTGTTTCCTCATTGACGGTGGTTTGGGCCCAAGTGTAATGTCAAAGATTATTATGAAAGAGCTAGGCTTATCTTGTACAAATTAAAATGCCAGGAGCATGCTCTCTTATAATAGTCTACAACAAACGACCATAAGTGAAATCAAGGACGTGACATTGGTTTTGTGCGTGCACCCTGAAATAAGGACAACCCTTAATATTCAGGTAATTGATATGCCAGTGAGTAATTAATCGATCACCTTAGGAAGAGAATGGAAATATTTTATGGGTGGATACCTCTCACTCGACGGGACACACTTATCTGTTCCTCAGAATGGTAAAAACATCATAGTCCTAAGAGAGGGGAGAATTTCACCTTACATAGAAAGTGTCCTACAACCTAATGTGAATTACATCGAGGAGGACCTAGGAGTGTATTCCATCTTTGTCGATGAGGACAACACTACCTTGGAACAAATCGACTTAGATGATGGGATGTGGCATATGCACTTTGATGGTTCATGCTCCAATGAAGGAAACAAAGCTGGTATTATCTTGTGTTCTCCTGTGGGTAAAATTCATAACTTTTCCTATAGGCTAGAGTTTGCTTGCACAAACAGTGTCACTGAATTTGAAGCATTACTGTTAGGTATTGAAAATGCCTATAATATGTGTTGTGGTCACCTTATAGTTTTTGGGGATTCTGAACTTGTTGTAAACCTCATACGTAATATATACTCTCCTAGCAACAAGTTAATGAAACACTACACCCAAATTGTTTGGGCACTTATCTCGAACTTACTATCTTTCAACATCAGTCATGTTAAAAGGGAATTGAACTCAATGGCTGTCCGGTTAGTTGTTTTTGCATCCTCTCCTACTCAGAAAATTTTTCCACAAAGACATCCCTGACAATATAGAGTCATGGCAGATTTTCCCTAGTGATGAGAGCATCTGTGCTTTCATTCAAAATGAACCTTATAAGCCTAAGGAAATTATATCAATGGAAGATAACAAAATTCCTAAAGGCTTGACTCCTCTAGAAAGTTCATTTTCATCGAGTGATGTAGGCCACAAAGAGAAACATAAAGAAGAGGAGTCAAAAAGGAAAGTGGGTGAAATCATTTTCTTGAACATTGGAACACCCAAGTCTCCAAATAATGTTAAAATAGGTGCCCAATGTTCTGATGAAGAAAAAATGAGGTTTGCTAGGCTGCTTGGTGAATTTCAAGATGTTTTTTCTTGGTCTTATGAGGATCTTCGTGGTTTTGATCCTGCTCTTATACAACATGCCATTCCTATCAAGGAGGGCATAAAACCAGTTAAGAAAAAACAAAGACCCATCAACCCTTCACTAGAAGCAACTATTCGAAAGGAGTTGGAAAAACTCTTGAAGGATGGGATCATTTTCCCGGTTAAGTATTCTGAGTGGGTTTCCAATCTAGTTCCTATTCAGAAAACAATCGGTCAGATCAGATTATGCATATATTTTTATGCATTGAATCAGGCTAGTATAAAAGATCACTTTCCTCTCCCTAATATGGAAATTATTTTGCAACAAGTTGCAGGGTAATAGATGATGTCCTTACTTGACGGATTTTCTAGTTACAATCAAATCAAGGTAAACGGGGTAGATAAATATAAAACCACTTTTAATACTCATTGGGGCACTTTTTCTTATGAACGTATGAATTTTGGCTTATCTAATGTAGGTGCCACTTTTCAAAGAGCTATGCAAATAGATTTTGATGATTTGATCGATAAGATTATTCAGATCTATCTTGATGACTTAACTGTGTATTCTAAAAATCAATCAGATCATTTTGGTCATCTTAAAAGAGTTCTCATGCAATGTAGGAAATTTTTCATTTCTCTAAATCCTTCTAAGTCTATTTTCGACGTTACCAAGGGAAAGGTCCTTGGACACATTGTCTCTGATTCAAGAATAAGCATTGATCCTGAAAGGATTGCTGCTATCCTAATCTGCCTGCTCCCACTCCCATGAAGAAGGTTCTATCTTTTATGGGTGTTATTAACTTTTTCCATAGGTTTTTTCCCGATTTTGCTGTGATGGTCAAGCCAATTCATAATTTTCTTAAGCAAGATCGTTCCTTTTCTTGGACAAATGATGTCAAAAATTCTTTTGTAGGGATCAAGAAAGCAATCAGTTCCTTACCGGTTTTGGCGAGACCGGATTTTGAGAAAGAATTTATGATATATACTAATGCCATAGAGAAAGCAGTTTTTGATATCCTCATGCAAGGAGATGATCAAGGTACCAAAAAAGTAGTGGCTTACATGAGTCAAAGCTTGTTTGATGATGAGTTTAAATATTCTTTTATTGAAAATCACTCTTTCTCTCTTGTTAAAGCTGTTGAAAAGTTTTGCCACTTCATCTTAGGTAAGCACACGTTGGTAAAAGTTCCTTTACCGACTGTCAAGTTTTTGCTCTCACAGACTTATCTTTCAGGGAAGCTTGCACATTGGATTTCCAAGATCCAGGAGCATGATTTAACTATCATGACTTCTAAAACCATCAAGGGACATGACTTAGCCATTCACTTATCTCAACATGCTGAAACTAGTGAAAAATTGATGAGCATGATAGTTCTATATTAGCACTGTTCTACATTGATAATCAAATCCTTCATGTGTCTGAACATCCTTGGTATAAAAGTTTGGTTTACTATTTGAAAAATCAAAGATGTCCAGATAAATTAGACACTCATCAAAGAATAAGGCTCCGTCTCAAATCTTCCAGATACGTCATTATAAGAGACTTCTTGTTTAGAAGATCTGCCGATGATATGTTGCTTTGTTGTGTAAACAATGAGGAAGCACATAAATTGTTGCAAGAAACTCATGGTTCTTCAAATTCTGTTATTTATGTAGGAGGTCATTTTATTCTAAAACCACTACTTTTAAGATTATCAGAAAGGGATACTATTGGCCTTCAATCTTTAGTGATTCTTATGTTTTTTCGAAATCTTGTGACAAGTGCTAGAAATTTTCTAGGAAAGAACGCCTTTCAGCCATGCCTTTACAACCTATCCTCCCAGACTTTCCTTTTTCAAAATGGGGTTTGGAATTTATTGGTCCTATTAATCCTCCATCTTCAGTAGGACAAGTATTTATCTTGAAAACCACATAGTATTTTACAAAATGGGCTGAAGCTGTCTCGCTTAAACATTCGATGAATGAGAAGGTGGTTCCTTTCCTTGAAAATATTTTTTTTTCCAGATTTGGTCTTCCTTTGGAAATTATTACAGACAATGGTCCCGCTTTTATTTCTGCTAAGTTGGCAATTTTTGGCTAAGTTGGGGGTTAAACATTTTACCTCATTATCTTATTACCCCCAAGGAAATGGGAAGGTTGAGTCTACCAATAAGAATCTGGTAAGAGTTATTAAAAGACTCATCGAAGATAAGCCTTGTCAATGGGACACTCTCCTCATTTATGCCCTTTGGGAAGATTGAACTACCACCAAGGTGAGCACTGGTTGCACTCCTTTCCAGCTTGTTTATGGTCAAGAAGCCATTCTTCCTACTGAGCTGGAACATTCCTCCATAAGGTTAATGCTGCAGGTCGAAGAATTAAATTCTTCTGATGTTTCTCAAAGAATGAATTCACTTTTGGATTTATAGGAGCAAAGGATGTTTTCCTTGGATAATATAAAAAGAAGACAACAGACTGTTAAAAAATATTTCAACAAGAGTGTCAAAGCTTTCAAATTTAAAGTCAACGAGAAGGTATTGTAGTGGGATTCAACTCATGCTGATAGAGGAAGATATTCAAATTTTCAAAAATTATGGCTGGGTCCTTTTAAGATCGCTTTTGTCCTGGGTGCAAATTATTATATTCTAAAGGACTTACAAGAGCGATTGTTTTCCTACAACACTAACGGTTCCCACTTAAAACATTACGTGGAACCAACTTGAAGAGTTTAACCCTGTTTGTATTGTTTTTGATTATAGTAGTTTTCATTTCTTCTTTTACATTAATGGTTTTCCATTTCTGCTATTTCATTTTCTATCATTTCACTTCTGGTTATTTCAATTTTGCTGTTTCATTTATGTTATGACATTTCTTTCTTTTTGTTATTTTGACTTCAATTTTTGTTAAAAATAAAATGTTTGACAACGACGCTTCTGCAAAGTATTGTTAATCAATAACAATCAATATTACACAACTGTCATGATGTTCCCCTTGAAGGCATCATTGAAATTGTTATCTTCTTTCACTGTTGTTTTATGAGATAGTTGGTTTTATCCCACTTCTACTTTCCTTTTCTTCATTAATTTCGATATTCAAAAGAGCAAGTTCAAAAAAAATTTCTCCTTGAAGTCAAGAACAATTTTTAGTTGAATGATTATGCTTACAGGGATAAACCCCCTCATACTTAACACTTTCCATGAGTTATTCCCAAATTCTCGGTCATTTTTCCATTAAATCCGCTCACTTCC
The DNA here is from genome assembly GCA_009831015.1 of Picea engelmannii. Taxonomy (NCBI): domain Eukaryota; kingdom Viridiplantae; phylum Streptophyta; class Pinopsida; order Pinales; family Pinaceae; genus Picea; species Picea engelmannii. The sequence continues at coordinate 223,561 of ML777693.1, read as the reverse complement.
CCTTGTTGCATAATCATTTTGATTTATATCTTCTTGATTTGATGTTACTTGGTTTGCGAAACTAGACATTCTGAGTTCTTACTCTGTTGGAAACAAATTTCCCTGTGGAGTCGCCAATTTGTTGACGATTAAAATCGTAACGATGAATTTCGTCCACAAAGTATTGCTAAATCCCTATTATTTAACTATGCTAATAATAAATAATAGTAGGTGGGACCCCCTTGTAGACTAGAGGTGCAAGGATAGACATATAGCACATTTTTTGCTGCTTTTTTTGATGCTGCCTACATAGTCCTACATTTTTGACGATGCAGTCTTGGTTTCATTTGACATGATAATAGGTGGATGATGCATTTTTGTGGAGTACTTTTTGCGATACAAAACAATTTTATGGTTATGAGGAGCATGTTATTTACAATTGCTATGATTTAACCTTGTCACTGATCCTTATGATCGATTACCTAGCCACATCTATGCAAGAGATATTTTAATGGTAGCATGATTAAAACAAAGCAAATAAACCTATGAAAAAATCCTAAAAGGTAACAAAGGGAAATGAGTTATATGTTTGAGCTATGATAAAGGACTATATGCAAGTTCAAATGGAAAAGTTAAAGGATATTAGTGTTATTCCTAACTATTATGCTATTGTTGGTTAGTGGACTATGCGAGTTTCATTAGATTTGAATGGGGAGCATATAACATTTTAATATGTATTATGGCATGGAGTTATGGCAAGGGTTAACATGTAAATGATATTGGGTGGCGCACTATGCAATGTATATCATCACATATTTCACAATGGTTTGGAATTGAATACGCATTGGTTATTTGGTTTAATTGTTGGTGAATGTGATGCTTATTGGGCTGTTTCATACTTCGAATGGAATAAGCCAGGTGATGGAAGCAATGTGCATTTAATGCACACCACTCCATACTCCCCCTATCGCCTGTCACCCTAGTATTGTTCCATTGTTGCATTTTTCACTCTATTGGTTGTAAAGCTCCACATTTTCAGGCTCTTGGAAAAAGGAAGGCTCGACCAACTCACCATTTAAGAGTTTTTCCATAGGTATGATTCTTTTTCTCTCCATCCATGAGGTATTATCTGTTGTATGAACAAATGATGGCTCAATGATTATTAGAATCTGTGTGTTCTTGAGAATTTTGATTGTGTAGATGTGTGTTATGGCTCTCTATGATGACTGCAAAATGTTTATGATTGCAAGCAAAGAAATTAGTATTTTAAGTTACGCATTAGCTATTGCTCGGTCAGTTTAGTATCATGATGGGTCTCTGAGGAATAATAAGTAAGCAATGGTACAATATGGCTCTGCGTTGATGATGAAGGGTTTTGTTCTATGTATTAATGTTAGTTACTCTGTTCCCTCACAGTGATGGTGGTAACCCTTAACTAGTTGCAGAGGAATTGCCAACAATTGTTGTGTTATTTATTCAAACCTCGAGTCGTGATCGTTGGCCCGTTATTACTGTCTTTTCTCTGAAGTATCCCAAGATCCAGTCTTGGTTGGCCCTAACGTTAATACATGCATGTATGGTTGTGGATTGATACAAGTTTTATCTGATCATTCTGTCAAAAGGATGAATGTGTCCTCACTGGTGTTGCTGTCAAGTTGTTCGGATCTTAAGTATTGGATAAAGATGTTATATCTCTGTGTTTTTTTTGATAACTTCCACTGTTAAATTAACCCTCGTCTCCCCTCTACAAGTGTTAAATGCACCATGTGAACTGGTTATTTTTCCCTACTTGTGTTTTCTCTCCTCGATGGTTAACTATTGGTTCCGTTGCCCAGACTTAGAGTAATAAGTAAGATTGTGTGGCTCACCGCTGTGTCTTTTTTGAAAGGTATTTTTGCCTGTGGTTGATAAGTCTCGAAAGACCTTCATCTCTGTGTGTTGATGTTTAAGGATGAACGATATCTTGTTGCTCCCTTGCATTTGATTTTTGACAGAGCTTGATGTAGACTCCATTGTCTTTTCTCACCTCGGGAACTTTCTGGGGCTGTCTAGTATTAGGTACCAGTGAAATGGTTACGGAGGTATTTAAAAAAAAAACGATCTATCGTCGAGTCTCTGTCTCGTCCTTGTATGGTTAAATTGTTGGAATAAGAATGAAACATACACTTTCACACAATTGAGGGCTGTCTTCCTATTCGTTATGGTTTCACTCACTCTGTTTTTACCAACATGATCTTGATTGCAAATGGACACACCTGTGTGGTTTTGCTAAGACCGATCAGGGTTCTGGCCAATTTAAAAAATGATGCCTATGTGTAGTTGGTTATGTTGGCTTCATATATTATATTGGAACATCGCACAGACTACCAATTGCTTTAGAAGGAAGTTATATCCATAGTGATAAGGCTTGGGTTTTATATTTTGGTTGACTATTGTTTCATTGCAAGATCTTGTTGATTGATATGATGAAGACTGTGTATAATCAGACATATTTTGAAGTCTGTTCGTGTTTGAAAAGAGACATGTGTATATTTTAATTGGGCCCAATTGTTAATTGGTAAACAATGGATGTTGATTGTTATCGTGATGCATTATGGATTATCAGGAATAGATGTCGAGCATATTGCTGTGCATTTTTTTGATTATTTTTAAAAGAAAAAAGAAAGAAAGAAGGGATCCATGCTTTGTTAAACAAGACCGTTGAATGGAAAGGTTGTTTTGTTTATAAGTTATGATTACACAGACTATTATGAATTGAGGAATTATAGGAAATTTAATTATTGGAACAACAAGCAGTTTGGTATACAATTGAGAAACAATGAATGCTGGTGCTTTTTGGATTGATTCTAATACATAGTTATGATTATTGATTATTTAATTTGTTTTATGAACAATATCCATTATCATCCCCTGTAATTTTCTCACTTTTTCTCTCATTATGTATCCCCTCACAATCCCAGATTCACTTTGTACGCCCTATTCTTGAAATTAAATTAAAATTAAATGGAAACTTTGTATTACATGATGACACAAAGATGGGTCACAATTGATATGATTTTGTTATTGTAACACAATTGATTGTTTAATGATTTGTTGAGCAGTAATCATGTTCTTACGCCCTTTCATTTTACCAATTTTCCGCTCAATATAACCCCCTCAGATATCCCAGAACCCTTATTCACCCCCTGCTCATTGACAAGTATTAAATGAATTTTATGGATTGGATTGCATGGGCCTGATGTGATTGCTGAGCCAAACTTTGTTTCATATTAAAGAGATGTCATGTATGGTTTGTTTAAGAAGCTAGTTTCTAATAAACACTGCATACAGGAAGATATTCTTCAATAGAGGAAGCCATGGACGAAATAACAAGGGTAGAGGGAATTGGAACAGAGGGCCTAGAAGGCCAAGATTCTCGATACATTTTGATGCAAATCCAAAAGAGTTAAACCAACTCTTCCAAGCTAGATTTTTCAATTGGATTGGACAAGGGATAGTCCAACGTAGGCTAGAAAGGACTCCCTTCCAACCCCAGCATGTCCCTGTTATCCCTGTCCCCCCTCATGTTTCATTGCAACCAGAAATTCCTGAGAATGATGGATGACAGGAGATTGTTCACCCAACAATCTCCCAACATCATGGCTGGCCCAATTTGTCCCTACTTGCTCCTCCTCCACCGGTTAACCCAAATTTCCAAATTTCCCCTACACACTCACTTGTACAGTCTTCCCACACAAGAAAAAGACTCAAAAATGAATCCCACCACACACATGATAAAGGAAAAGCTGTTGGTGCCCCCTCCTCTCCCTCAAGTGATTCAACCAAATCTGTTTCATCCCTCATGCACTTGAGAGATGTCTGTTCTCATGTCATCAGTGAGATCAAGCCTAAAGGCTCCACACAACCTAAGGCTAATTCAGGAAAGTCAAAGGGAGACAACAACAACAAAGGGAAAATTGCCTCCCAAAGTGGCAAATATGGTTTTTGAGTATATTTTATTATTGATTGTTGAGAACAATTGACTGCTGAAGTTTTTGGACAACATACTATTTTTGGATATTTTGGATGTTATATGTTTGGATATGGTTTAAAATATCATTGATATTTAATTTTCAAATTATGAGGATGATGATGGGAGCCACAAGGAGGGATGTGTTTGATTTATTGACTAGTTCTATTTATTTTGTTAAGAAACTAAAGGGAGTCACAAGGGGGCCCACCTACTAGTTATTATTTATTAAAGACCCTTATTATTATTATATTAATTATTCCCCTAAACTAAAAGATAGTTGAGTTTTAGTTAACTTAACTAAAAGAGGTAGTTGAACTACTTCAAATAATTTGGAATGCTTAAAGGAAAAAGAGAAGGAAGAACAAGAGAAGAATAGAAGGAGAAAGCATACTAAGGTTTGCTCTGGAGTTTTATTTAGATAGTTCATTTTTCATTCATTCTTCAATTCATTAAAAGCCTAATTCTCTTTTATGACAACATGGTCCTATTGTAGACAACAAGATTCAAGGCTGAATTACAACATTCAGACACTTGTTTTCAGAGGTGTTGATCTATCTTTGATAGTCTGTGTAGACTTGTCTGTTTGTGAATTAAATTTCATGACTGATACATGATATTGTCCATAGTCGAGTGGGAAACAATCTGTGGCAAGATGATCCATCTTTTAAAGTTTAGATTTTTACTTTCTATCATAATTCCTTTTGTAGGTTTTCAGCGGGGACATCTAAGTTTGACTTTGGTCCAAATTCCCTCAGGGATTTTTTTAAAGAGAACAATTCTTTTGATTTCTTGGAATGAAATAAGCGATTGCTATTCTGTCTCATTCGTGTTAATATGTGACTTTGTATTTTTGCTTTTGTCTCCACATTTACTTTTGCATATGTTATATTCAGAAAATTATATAAAAATGTTGAATTTTACAACAATCTTCTATTTTTAAAAATCAGCCTAAGTCCTTGTAACTAATACTTGTGGATTAGGAAACAAATTTTGAGGCTATAAACATAGGGTGATATTCCCATATATCTTTCCTTAGACAAGAAAGATATGGAAATGTTTGGGTAAGATTATTTCATATCTTTTCCTGAACAGTGGGGCCAGTCGAAACAACAAGCATTCGATGATTTGAAGCAACACTTGTGCTTAGCCTCGGTGCTGTCATTTCCTGACCTGCAACCACCTTTTGAGATTGAGATAGATGCTTTTGACTGTGTTGTGGGTGCATTTCTCGCTCAACATGGAAATCTCGTGGCCTATCATAGTGAAACACTATCGTATATCATTCGTAAGTACCCCACTTACGACAAAGAAATTTACTCCATTGTACAAGCCTTCTACTAGTGAAGGCATTACATTCTCGGGAAGGAGACAATCATCCACACTGATCATAAGCCTATATAGTTCATGTAGAAAAAAGGTAAATTACAGAATGACCACCATCAAAAGTACTTCACATACTTGCAATAGTTTCATATTAACATCAAGTATAAGACATGGAGCACCAACCGTGTCGCTGACTGCCTGAGTCGACCTCCAGTTGAAACACTAACCACGATGCTACACTCCTGCAGACATGAGACCTCTAGATGGCCCCAAATATATGAGAGAGATGCTGACTTCATGACTACCTACCATATGTTGGGCACAAACACAACTGTCACTGATTTCCATATTTATGATGGGTTGTTGTGTCATCTAGGCCATCTCTGCGTTCCATCAAGCGAGCGAGTGAAGCTGATTTGGGAAGCTCACTACAGTAGGGTGGAAGAGCACTTCAACGTGGAAAAGACAGTTGCAATGCTGCAACGACATTTTTATTGGTTGAAACTTTGACACGTTGTCAACAAGTATATCAGGTCCTTCACGACCTGCACCATTGCCAAACCGACCATTAATAAACGAGGCATGTACACCCCTCTGCCTACTCCCAACAAGATAGACCTTTCGGACTATGATGGAAAAATTTGTATTCCTCGGATAGAACTTTACAACGGGTTATCATGCACCTAAAATGGAGATCGTATGTAAAAGTTACGACCCCAGGGAGTTGATGTACCGACTTACTGTTGGATTCCTGAGAGGGGGGGTGAATCAATAATAGAGCGATTTAATCCTTTTTAACCATATAATACAAGTGTTATATCAATGAAGCATTATCATCCAATAACTGTAGAGTAAATAAGAAATGAACAAATGAACAAACATACACATACACAGTACACCAGTGTTTTACGTGGAAACCCAAATCGAGAGAAAGCCACAGAATAATTTTTCTTATATGTCTTGAAGAATTACATTCATTGGAAGCACCAACTTCCTTTGTTTTTCAGCTACAATTGGAAGGAGGCTCCAACCCCCTAGTTTCTCAGGCTATAACCTGAGGGAAGCTCCAACTCCCCAAATCTATGGCTACAACTATAAGGAGGCTACAAACCCCTATGTTCTTCGGCTACAACTGGAAGGTGGCTACAACCACCTGTCCTTGTCCTGTCCTGCCACCCTGAAGTAGAAGTAGAATGATGGAACCACTGTCAACCTGTCACTATGAGATATACCACTATAAACCTGTACCAATAAATCTGAACCATGCATCAACCTGTACCTCAACCTGTAATCAATCTGTACCATAAACAAGTGCATCAACCATGCACCAACCTGTACCAAATAACCTGTAATCAACCTGTACCATAAAAAAATGCATCCAACCATGTACCAAGTATGTACCAATCATGTGTCAAATACTCATCAATATTTACCAACATCATCAACTATACACCTCATGTATGTGCCAACTCATCAACTACTTGTCTCAACCATGTACTCAACATGTACCTCAACCAAAATCCCTCATCAATTTCATCATGAAAATATGATTTGTAGCTCTGTAATAGATCTGGTGTATATGATCACATTCCTGCAAACCTTCCTTAACTTCAACAACAAGAGACTAGCATTTTCATCAAACTTTTCTTTAGTCTCACATGCCTAGTTTTGGATTAGTCAACAACCCTAACTTGAAGTAATCATAACTTTGTACCTGTAATGTATAAAGATCTGAAACTGATACATAATATTCTTCCGTGTGTTTTATGCAATTCCTACAAGTGTCACTACTTGGAACCTCTCAGAAAAGGAGTTATAGCAAAAATGACATACCTTGCTGAATTCTGGCTTATTCTAGAAAGAGACCTTGTAGAGCGTTCCCGCACGAAATATTTGTTTAATTGATCTAAAACTATTAAAAAACATACTACAGAATGTACCCTAACCAACACATTTGGTTTCACTGAATTTGGATCTGTTATGAAGAAGTTATGACGTTTTTACCCGAAACACCTGTGTTTGACTAGTTTTAGGACTAGCCACAAACTCTATTTTCCACGGAGTGTAACTCCAAACATTCAATGACCCACAAGCTGAATTTTTTACCACATATACTTGGATATGGTTTCTCAATTTCATAGAAATTTCACAGTCTGAATCATTATAGAAAAAAAGTTATAGCAAAAATGGTGAGATGACCTGTAAATAACATACCTTAGAAAGCACCATCAAAACAATTTATCCTTCCTTGCATTTCGGCCTTATTTTCTTCACCTTCCCTCAGAATTTAGGCTTATATATCCTTGGTTACCTCAGACACCTATAGATATTCAATATGCTCAAGTGTGATTAAAATGAGAGAGCCTTGCCTCTTATTTATACTCTCCAAGTAGCTTCCTTAAAAACATCTTCTAGGTCACTTGGCCC
>ML777693.1:196941-209096 GCA_009831015.1 Picea engelmannii | reverse complement strand
ATATATCATAACTCATACCGTTATCCATCAAACAAACTTGGGTCCATTACCCAAACCTGGGGTCTCCAACTTCTCATGGCCATAACTCTCTAATCGTGAGGAGTTATGTGACGTTCCACATACCACCGGAAATGGAATGACAAACACTATCCATCTAGGATAGTTTACCTAAAAAATTCATTGTCCTTCATCTCATTATTCCACAATTAAGCATGGGTTCTCTTACTCCACAACGCGTCTTCCCGTGAGGGCTTTCACCATAAGGGGACCACTTTGGAGTTCATCCATCTTTACTTCTTATCAACCATGACAAGATAATAATGAATCATCTTTACATCAAACAGTATTGGGTCCATTATCCAAACCTTTGTGCTGTGGGGATTTCTTCAAGGGTTGACATCAATGACAACCAACCTTAATCAACACTTACCCCATTAGGGCCCACGTGAATTTTGGCGCTTCATCTCCTAGGGTTAGGTTTTTGGATGTATAGGGTTTTCTAATTACTTCTTGATGCTAAAAAGACTTGGAGGACTCATTGTAATGTGCTCAAGAAAATGAGCATAGCTGACACATCTCTTCTCAGAGATTAGCTACCACCATTCAAGCTAGATTATTACATTATGCATTTTACAGTTTCAACATATTTATTTATTGAATAGAAGTTAAGTTTCATTGTATCTCTGTTATTTTTCTCTGTATATCGGTGTTAATGTTATAGATCTATGTTTCATTTTGTTCCGCTCATAAATCTGGATCATTGACCCTCTACCTACTCCATACTATGAAGACCATTTGCATTTTTATACCTCTATTCATATTTCCTTCAAGGAGATTCACCCTGATGCTCCACCCTTGGCCACTTCTATTTGCCACTATTCTTTCCACCATATAGGATTGATATGCTTGGTTGCATTTTTGGGGCATCTATCTCCTTGTTTGTAACATATCCAAATTCATTCATTATTTTGGGAAAAGTTTACAATGCTTGGCTTGTACCACCATTGTACATGATCTCTTTTATGGAAACAACCCTAATCACCCTTGTTCACACTACTGCTATAGCATTGTTTTTTTGCATAGACACAACCCATTTTCTTATTTTCATTTTTGTCTATGGTGCATCATGATTTTGCGATGTGAATTTTGAGTCTAATTTGCATTGAGTCCACAATGCTAAAAAACATTAAAAAATTGTTGTTGTTTTTCTTGTGTTGTTATTGCATTGGTTAGCGTCGTAGTTTAGCCATTTTTGCATTGTATTCACGTTGCTAAAATTTATTGTGCATTATAGATGTTGTGTTTTCATCATGTTTCATCATGTTTTTGTTTAATTAGCATCTTACATATAAATATCTAACATCTTTTTAGCATCATATTAATGTCGTAATAATATATTTAATAAAAATCTATGTGCTATGAAATTATTGTTGTATTTGCACACAATACTGATGTCATTCATCCAAAGAGTTCCAAATAATCATTGATAATAGTGTAGTATGCATAACCTAATTTGAGGAATCATGGTAGTTAGTAATTGGACAAACATACATAATCCATGTAACCCATCTCTTCTCCTCAAATTTTAGGCAAATACACTACACTAAAGAAGAAAAATGTAATGTACCTAGGGAGGTACCCAAAGGGGATAATGAATGTAATGTGGCCATAATCATGCAACAAGATCACTTAGTAGTTGGTGGGTAATAAATAGGCCCACTTAGTAGCTAGTGGGTAATAAATAGACGCACTAGGTAGTTAGAAGGAATAATATAAAACAGTGTGTAATTGGCATAGCCCGCAACAAATACCAATGAGAAAGTATATATACACATTTGTATCTTTGTATTGATATGTTGGATGTTGAGTATTGTATTGTAGCAAGCATGGCTTGTGGAGTGATTCCTTCCATAAGAAGTATTTGATGGCGTTACCCCACCTTAAGGGCTCTCTCTCTACATACTCGTGTCTATTCTTGTGTGGATGTATTTTGGTTATTCTCAAGTTAAGGGTTTATGTTCTATATTTTATCTATCAAGGTTCAGTTCAAGTCGTATCATAGCTCTTTATTAGACAAGAAAGTGGAAGAGTTTTTCTTTGGCAGTTTTATCAAGGAAAAAGAGAGGTTTGTGATAGTTAGATCCATTTTTGTACATTTCTGTGAAAAATATGAAGAAACTAATTGTAGGTCTAAGTTCCTCTAAAAAAACATCGAATAAAAAAAATAATTCAAATTAGAGTTTGGGAAGTGAATATATCGCCAATTTAAAATCTACTATTTAAAGGATTTTCCTGTGATAATCACAACTTTATTTTTAAGTATTGTAGAGTAGATATCTTTTTATAGTGTGCTCAGATTGTCACTATATCAATGCTTGTACATGCATAGTGGTTGTGGCATTTCATAATTGTTGTCATAATAGAGATTCCGATCAATATTGACGGAGCTATGGTTATTTCAAATTTGTTTTCTCAAAATCCCAACTACACAAAGGAGCTCCATCTTAAAAGTAAGATATTTCTTCAAATCCCTAGTTCTATGTTCAATTTTTCACAAGAAATATGTATTTTATAGGGAAATATGATGGTCCTAGTATTAAAGAATTCATAAATTGGGTAAAGACAAAATATCCCATTGTTTAGAAATGTTATTTATACCTTAATTTAGGGGATGATGTTACCATTTGGTGGTAGACATTTATCCCTAATGATAAGTTCTACATTTCATAAGTAGAAGTTGAACAACTATATTTAGATAAGTGGTCTCATTCCATGAAGAAGGATAAAGAAAGTAGTAAGGATTTTTTCATTTGAAAATATTCTACTACAAGTTCATGGACGTCTTCAATAGGACAAGGCCATTATTTCTATAAACATGTATAATTTCATCAACGTTCATTTGGCTAAAAGATTGCAGGTCCCCACAAATAATATTCAAATCACACAGGTTGTGGGTGAGAATGTTCAGATTTTTAAGATTTGGAGATTACTATGGATAAATATGTTTTGCATTCATATTTTCATGCTATTGATATGGATAATGTGAATATTATTCTTGGATATCCTTGGATGGATTCAATTTGTATGGCTAATATTAATGTGCAAAATAAGTTTATGAAGCTTTGGTACAAGAAAATAAAATCACACTACAAGATATTTCTATTACTAAACCATAAGGGCCGAAGGTGGCACCTTAAGTAGAGATTGCAAGGAAACTGATCGCAGTGCCAATAGTGACATCAGATGAAGAGTCCAAGTCTGAATTAGAAGATGAATCTATAGAAGAATCCAAAATAAATTCCTAGGAAGGGCATACAAATGAAGAAAAATATATAGAGCTACATTCCTCAAAGGAACTACATTTGGAAGAGTCAAAGACAAAGAATCAATAGTTGCAATTTCTCATGTTGAAGGGTCAGAGAAAAAAGAACCAATATCTATGATTACTCATGTTGAAGGGTCAAATACTAAAGAATCAATAGCTAAGGTTGTTGTATATCACCACCCACACCACCCTAAGAAACAATATTCATTAAGGCAATGTTGTGAGCATCGACAAACTTACTATGGAGCAACATGGAACCAGAAAGGCACCTAGTATAGAGGTACATTAAGGACTAAAACCGATACATGGAGATAACAAAATAGTACATCCACAAAATGGAGCCAAAGGAGCAACCTGAATCAAGATCGAGGTAGAAAGGTCATAGTTGGACCCCATGTCCACCTTTCACTAGGATGGATGGATGCTCATGCTTGGTAGCAATTCACCACATTTCTTAGTAGATCATATTATATGGCCTCCACTCATGTTTAGAGGATGGAAAATGTGAAGAGTGATGGAATTTAATGTACCTAGGGTGGATAATATGGGGTACTTGTGGAGGTACCCCAAGGTGATAATGCATGTAATGTTGCCATAATCATGTAATAATCTTATTTAGTAGTTTGTGGGTAATAAATAAGCTCACTAGGTAGTTAGAATGAATAATATAATAATGAAGGGTAGTTGTCATAGACCCCAAGGGATACTCATGAGAAAGTATATATACACATGAGTATCATTGTATTAGATATGTTGAATGTTGAGTTTTGTATTGTAGCAATCATGGCTTGTGGAGTGATTCCTTCCATAAAGAGTATCTGGTGGTGTTACCCTACCTTAAGGGTTCTCTCTATATCTTGGTGTTATTCTTGTGTGGATGCTTTCTATGATTTCTGAAGTTAAGGGTTTTTGTCTTTAATATACCAAGGTTTACTACGAAAAACAACCACCATTCAAGCTATTGCTAAGTACCTACTGTTGTGATATACCACCTATTTCATATTCATGCTAAAAAATTCTTCCCTATCATATTGTTTGAATTTGGAGGGATTGAAAAGACCTTAATATCCTCAAATCACAATCTTTTAGTTCTCTAGGGATTTAGGCCTACCCAAAACACAATTTTGATCCATTAATATCTATACACTTCCACTTCTTGGCTTTCTTAGTCCATTAGTATTGTAATATTTCACTTACTTTCTATCTGGATTTGCCTTTTGCTTGTGTCTAGCCATTGAAGAAGAAAAACAATCATTGTTCACACCATTGCTAAGTATCTAATGTTGTGATATACCACCTAGACTAGATTCACACTAAATAATTCTTTCCTATTGTAATACCCTGATTTTGATCCCTAGATTATGAAATTCTATGTAATGATGAAATGACTATAAGATAGATGATACGTGACTTCATAAATATTTACATTGAACTATAATATAAATACCACTAAGGCTACAAATGAAGAAGGAAAAAGAAAGGGGACTATTATTCCATGAGAGGGGAAAGAAAGAGGGCTTATAGGGCTAAGTGGAAATAATAATATTATATTGTGACCCATCCATTTATACTAAAGTTACCTAACCATTTCCCATGTTTATTTAATTATTCATAAATCATGAGATAAGTTGCGTAAAGGGAAGATACATGGACTTCTCATGAGGGCACATGGTATCTCCTTTGCATAAAAATATAATCTATGATTTTGGGCATGCAAGTGGGTTCCCATTCATTATTTTCCTTTGGTTTTTCTTCTTTGAGCATGGACTACCATAGTATTGATGTCATGAAATTATGAAAATTTACTGCCATGAAACTATGAGAAAAATATGACTAAGTTTATGGGTGTTTGCTAAGATAAAAAGATGAAATTAATTATAGCAAAGCTTTTTTTGTTCCCAACAATAAAATTCCCTAGCTAGTCTATGCTTAAGCACTAGAGGGAAGTGGGATAGCTGGAGGGACTGTTTAGCAATGAGAGGGGGATCCCATTTCTAGTGTGTGTGTAAGATGAAGAGGAGGGGCTAGTTGATTGGGAAGGTTGTAGTGAGAAATTGTCTTGCGAATTTTGGGAATTTGAGCTATGTGAGATAAATTATGTCCAATCAATATAATGTTTCCCTTGTGGATTCATTGCCCCAACTCGAAGGTGGCTTATGTTGTAGAGAGATTATGTGTGATAAAGAGCCTATGGTTGAGTGAAATGTTTTTCCTTTGTAGCCAGTTGGTGGATAAATTTCCAAAAATATAACTACTTCTTGTTTATTTAATAATATGAAAACATTATTGTTTTTATGTAATATCCCAAATTTTACTCTTGGAATTATTTGTAATTATATGCTTAAATACTTTGCATGGATTCTTTATAATTCTACTACATTGGCACCATACCATGGTGCTGTGAATATTGTGCATCTTTTTGTTTTGCAGTTAATAAAGAAGAAGACCAAGATCAGTTGAGCTTGAGTGCCTAAAGGGGCTACGATACCACAAGAGGGGTAAGGTGAGGGGGTCTAATGTGGATTTTATTCCTAAATCATCTACCTTATGCTACATTGAAGCCTAACCCATTTTCAAATTTGAATTTCAAAGAAAAAATAAGTTAATAGGAGTGGAGGAAACAAATTCCTCAATCTAAGCCACACCTTCTAAAATTTAGTAAACTGTTCCCCCTACATTCTTGGAACTAGGAAGAGAAGTTGAGTTTGAATTCCCTATCCATTACGCACGAAGAAAATTAGAATGCGGAGGGAAGGGCTATTAGAAAAAGGAGGGGGAAAGAGTTTTGAGGGGTTAGACATTGGAAAAAGAAAGCCAAGCCCATGATAGACCAACCAACCATGAATGGAAGTTGGTAGCCTTGAGAAAAAGCCAAGAAACCACAGAGAAATCTGTTGAAACTTGATATAACAACCTTGACCTTCTATGCACACATTGAATAACACAAGAAGAATTAGTTTATGAGGTTTTGGACAACAAAGAAGGATATGCTCCTTGTGTTGTGTGGGGAAAGTATGTGGGTGTCTTAGTGCTACTATGTCATCAAGAAATATGCAGAAGAAAACATTGGTTTGAGTTTGAATTTCATATTTAATTATCCCTGCTTCGCCCTGGTGTTATCATAGTCCGACTATGGGGTGACATCCACTGTGTTTTGCCTACAATTGGGCGGAAATCGTTCGCTCAACTTTTGGTTGGTTTGCAACTTGGAACAAAAAATTGTATCTCCGTGTATGGATGTGGATTTTAAACTGTTTTTTATTTGTGTATAAAACTTATATGTTCCTGTTCTGAGTGGAAATCCGTGTCTCTCTCTACTTTGTGTTTATTAAATTCTGTAATTTAATTTCTCTGAGATATAAATTCCGTAGATTGATGCATTACAGTTAGTATTTAAACCCCTGGTCTCAAAATTTTTTGTGGTTAATGTTTAAGTAGAGAAATATTTTCCTCTCTGTAGCAATTTGATTATATATATAATTTTCTACTACATGCCATACAAAATTATTGAGTGATCATTTGTCATATTCAATGCTCAGAGCCAACTGAGTAGAGAAATTTGTCCCATATTATTTGAAGGCATTACCAAGGAGAGGATGACAATGCTTGGATATTCCCGCAAAAGCTTTTTCTCATCCTAAAAAATTAAATTCTGATGATGTTGGTTTTCTGTATTGGAGACCATTTATTCTTTTGGTAACTTCAATTGAGAGCTTGACTAGTCTACCAAACTGACAACTTGTAATGTTTTTTTTAAATGGTTGGTAGTTTTATTTTCCTTGATTTTATTGGGGAAAACTATTATTCGAGTCACGACCCTCACTAATGTAGAGAAATAGAGACACTTTGTAACCCTTTCAGTTGATGCACCCAATGGCTTCACCACCAGACTCTGTTCCATATGGTTATCTGTGCCCAATCGAAATTGCGACTAACTATTCATGTTGGTTTTTCATCCATTATAATTTTGGTGCCACTGTGTAATTCCAACACTCATGGCATTGTCGCTCTCATGCCCAATCTCTTGCAACTAACACCAATAACAATAGATTATACGACTAATATTTAATGTGTGTGTCCATTGGTGATTCTAGAAGACATCGGGTAGTGATACTATGATAATGATAACTCCCACTGATATGATTATATGATTGATAAACAATTACCATGCTATTTCATCTCATGTCTTTGCTTGTTGCACCTTATATGTCATTTTGGGACTCAAGTGATAATGAGGACAGAAAGAGGTATATTCATGGTCTCTCAGATTTAATGTGCTCTTTCTGTATGTAGTTTTATGTAGTGACATGACCTTTTGAAGTTGTTCGTACACTATAATACAAGTAACACAATTTTGTAGTGGTTCCTCTATCAAATCCATTGATAATGTAGTGTATGAGTAAATTTGCTCCAAATTGAGCCATCAAATGAATTGGAATTGTAAAAAAAGAGTCGAGATACCTCTTATTGTAAATACACATGGATTGGTGAAAGGTATTTTCTATGATGTTTTGGTGGACATGTTGTGCTACATGGTACCCACACATCTTGTCCAAATAATTTTGTTTGCAATCAACAAAAACCTTATGTTTGGAAAATTCTGGATTGTGGATAACAACTAATTTGGTTGCCAACACTTCAATATTGAGAGTTGACAAAATCTCTGATAGTGTTTATATTTTTCATTTAAATTTTCTATAAGTGGGTGTTGTATGTTGTTGGTGGCTACTAAGCATGAGGATTGTTGGTTTGGATTTATTGGTTATTCTAATTTTATGGTACTCTTGATTAAAATACCAATCCCATACCCTCATACATGATAAAATCCAATAGAAACGTTGCAATTTTTCCAACCCTGAAATGGTAAAAACTGTTGTTCACATTACTGGCATGATTGCAAATTTCCATTGATTGAAACTTTGTTTTTGTTTTTGCAATTATTAAGAAGGAAAATCATCAACATTTGTATTCTCTTAGAGATTATATTGTTGATTAAGGGTTGGGAATTGATTTACATTGTAAAACCTAAACAAGTTTGAGTACTGTGTATACCTTCTAATTTATGATAAATATTTCACTAGTTGTGATTACATATGCATTGTTAATATATAAGAAAAGAAAACTGTTTTAAACTATTTTAAAACCAATATAGTTTCATCTGTTTCAGATCTCGATTCTCAACAACTTGTCTTTTTTTTTTAATGATATTTTAATTCTCTTGATTAAAAGTGACACCCTAATTTTGGTTTTGAAGGTAGTGCCTCCAATTGCTAATACATGCATCATTTTCCTTCTGCAAAACTTGGTTAGTTGTTAAGAATATGTCCAATAAGAATTGACTTCTACTCCAAGTAAAGTTATCAATGATCATCTATTCTGGATTTGAGTTTGCTTGACAAACTAGAACCAATGGTTTGATGGAATTGTGCCTTACTTTTACATATATACTATTTACTCTTAATCTTTAAAGCATACTGGAAACCTTGTGTTAGTGACTTAATGTGCAATAGATCCTTTTCTTGTAGTGAGAAGACTCTAATGAAATTCGGCTTGAGATTTATCAAAATAGGGGCATGATGAAAACTTGTTCAATTGGTCAATGTAATGTTGTATTTTGAAGTTTATAAAACACATATAACATAATAATCCATCAAAGTTGCTTGTGACATATGGTGTAACCAGACCTCATATGTTAGAAACAAAGTGTAAATTGAAATACTACCTTATGACAACCAAGATAACTAAGACAAGTAAAAAATGTGTAAGCTTGACCATAAACTTTAACACTTGAAGAATACCATTCCTCTTGGCAATATATATGAACACATAAATACAATTGTTCATTTGTTAATAACCCTAACTCTCTCTTTTTGACCCCATTAACCCAAAACTAAAGGCACTAGTCTTGCATTGGAGAAAAAAAATATTGCATTAGGAAACTTAATTTCTTGTCATATTTACTTTTTGCAACTTGGATTGTGTTCCTTGTGCTTAGAGCACCTCATAGCCACTAAGGCGTCCCCATCAAACAAATACTTATTTATGTTGTTACAAATTTTCATCTTCAACCATTAGGCTTGCAAAAACCCTAACTCAATTGCTTGAATAACTCTCTTATCAACCATTGGAATTTGCCCAAAGTTTCCACACTTACTCTTCTTTGTCTAGCACACTTTTGGGCAACGTTTGGATGATTTTCAGTGTTTGATTTACTTGCTGTAATACATTGATTGTTACAGCCATAAGGCTGATATAGTTTGGAGTATAAGAGTGTTTACAACAACCTTATCTTTTCATGCTAGTATCTTGGTATTTCATCTTGAGATTTGCTAGTCTTTAACTAGTCTTGCTCTTGTATCTTCTGCTTGATTTCTAGCATTTATTTTGCAGCTTATGGTGTCATTTTATTGCTGATATACATTGTTACTAACAACTACTATTAGGGACAACAAGATTAACTTGCTTGTCCAGTTCATTATATTGGAATACATGCTTGTTTTTCTTGTGTCTCGGGAAGGTATTTCACCATTTGCAGGTTACTTAACATACTTGGCAACCCTTGGACCTTCCCAAGATTTCATTCCAAGATGTTTATACCATTTAGATTTGACCTCTAGTTAATTCATCTCCATCTTCATCCATCTTCATCTCATTCTCCCTAAGGTCATCGAGATTCCCCACTTGAGGTGACTACCTCACCTGCCTAAGGTGACAATGGGTAGGTGACCTCTTAGTTGTCGCCATTTAGTGGTTGGGTCAGGCTTTTCCCAACCTACAAGTTGTGCGATAACAACCCAGATACCAACTAATAAATTCCTTTAATGATGAAAACACATAGAAATAGAGACAAAAGAAAAGTTCCACTAGAGAGGCCACCAGGGTTGTGACTTGTCAGTCCAAACCATCACAAAACTACAAGACCTCCAACTCATTGTTCTATTTGGTGACCAAAACTCATAATTCAAAACCCAAAATTCATAAAACATTTACCTCTCCATGAATCCATTATACCACACTGATAGTGATTATCAAACAACTCTTCTTCAAGTTCATGCTACTCCATGAAGTAGAGCATGCGAAGGAGTACCCCAGTCTCATCAAAGTACTTAACCATTCATTATAAAGGAAGCCCAAATTTTCCTGACATGAAGAGATTTAATGTAGCCCATCACTCCATTGGATTCATTCTACACTAATTATGGTATGGTTTGATTCCATATAGTCTCATTAATCCTAATAACTCCCTCTTGTAGATTGAAAACCTCATTGGCATATATGTCTACTAATTAATTATTCTCCCTCAAAACATGATGGAATGATATATTTTGGAACTTTTAAACCTCCTCATGAGCCCGAGAAAGGATTTGTGCAAGAGTATAATCAATTGGAAGAGCCTTTGAGATCATCCAATTGATTATTGCACTCAAATATCCTACTACACTCAATGAATGGATTTGAAGGTCAACCACTAGATCCAATCCTTGTAGCAAGGCATATGCTTCAAATTGATTATTAGAGGCTTTCCATAGGCCCCATGTGTAGGTTGCTTCTATTTTTCTTCTGGGATTGATGTTGACCCGCCTCACACATGTTGGAGAAATTTCTATTTTCGACACACTAGTTCAGTGGGAGTTAACTGACTAGTTCTATTTTAGACTTTCTAATCTTAGACCATCTGTAATGACCCTTTACTTATTAATATGAATAATTTCATAAATAATCCTAAAAATTAGCTAAATTATAATTAATTATTATATAACCTTAATTAATTATATGTTATTAATTAATTATTTTTTTTACTATGATTAGCTTAAGTATGATTAACTCTTTAATTAAGGGTTAATGAATGATTAATTATTAAGTGAGTCATTAATTGATTAAGTATTAAATTAAAGGTTAAAAATGAAATATAATGTTAAATGGGTTACGTATCCCATAAGGGATAACGTAACCCATACGTAAAAGGGAAATATTTAATAAAGGATAAGACCATTAAATAGAAATAAATGAATGGATAAGGCATTAATTAAGGGATAAGGTGTTTGGTGGAGGGGTGAATGTCGGAGGGCGGTGAAGGAGGCATAAGGGAAGGAGAAGGATTATGGAGAGGAGAGATTGATTCATGCATTCCACGAGAGGGAAAAATTGGGAGTATTGGGACATAGTTAGTTGACAGTGGGATTTACAGTGCACCGGGGCTGAGAGGTTTTGGGCTCGGAGGGCTAGGACATCCATTGATGTCCTAGGGCTAGGCGTACTAGTCGGTAGGGTGGCTGGTTTTGGGGTGTCTTAAGGAGCAAGCTGTTGCGGATAGGTTCAAGCGAAGGGAGAAGGGAGAAAGCTGCTACGGATAGCATCAGAGCGAGGTATTTAAACTCAAATTTATGGTTGTTTACTTAAATTTAGTACCTATTGTCAAATTCAAATTTTATTTACGCAAGTATGGGGATAGCTTTGCAAATTATGAAAATTATACTTCTTAAAAATCTTACAGAACTTAAGTAATTTGGTAGAAATACAAATGTCTTTACAAATCTGGTCTTTACATCTATATAAATGTCTTTACAAATTTGGTCACTACATCTGGTATCAGAGTGTAGGTTTGAAAACTGGAGCCTATGGGCCAAGTTGCCAAATTCGCTTAACCTGCAAACAAAACAAAGAAATTTTAAAACAAATATAAAAACAAAAATTACCATAAAACTAAAAATTTCAAGTCCGTCTGTCTTGAAATCAGAACTTAATGAATCTACTTCACAATCTAACATGCGTTAAGTTAAACATCCTAAATTTAATGGACTTCCAAATAAATAGCCTACTTCCAAAGAAA
>ML777693.1:141073-187522 GCA_009831015.1 Picea engelmannii | reverse complement strand
ATAATGTTAAATGGGTTACGTATCCCATAAGGGATAACGTAACCCATACGTAAAAGGGAAATATTTAATAAAGGATAAGACCATTAAATAGAAATAAATGAATGGATAAGGCAGTAATTAAGGGATAAGGTGTTTGGTGGAGGGGTGAATGTCGGAGGGCGGTGAAGGAGGCATAAGGGAAGGAGAAGGATTATGGAGAGGGGATATTGATTCATGCATTCCACGAGAGGGAAAAATTGGGAGTATTGGGACAGAGTTAGTTGACAGTGGGATTTACAGTGCACCGGGGCTGAGAGGTTTTGGGCTCGGAGGGCTAGGACATCCATTGATGTCCTAGGGCTAGGCGTACTAGTCGGTAGGGTGGCTGGTTTTGGGGTGTCTTAAGGAGCAAGCTGCTGGGGATAGGTTCAAGCGAAGGGAGAAGGGAGAAAGCTGCTGCGGATAGCATCAGAGCGAGGTATTTAAACTCAAATTTATGGTTGTTTACTTAAATTTAGTACCTATTGTCAAATTAAAATTTTATTTACGCAAGTATGGAGATAGCTTTGCAAATTATGAAAATTATACTTCTTAAAAAGCTTACAGAACTTAAGTAATTTGGTAGAAATACAAATGTCTTTACAAATCTGGTCTTTACATCTATATAAATGTCTTTACAAATCTGGTCACTACACCATCACTATTATGCATTCATTTCTATTATAGGATGTCATTGCCTATATGAGTGGATATCACTCACTCATTGATTAGATCATAATATACATTGATTCTCATTCTTCATATTGTATCTCTTTTCCTTTTTTGATAAGCTTTATTTGTGTATGCTTTAGCTAGGTCTCCTGTGCAGGTTTCCATGAAACACTAACATGGCATCAGAGCCGAGATTTTTGGATCAACCCAGACAAGACAAATAAGAGTGAAAGATGATTTAATTATTGAGTAAACCTAGCTTCCGCCATCGTCGCAGCCTATCCATATCGAAAGGTGCGACGATTGGAATCGTCGCAGCCTATCCCGATCGAAGCGTGTGACAGTCGCACTCACACTTTTCACAATTGTCTCACTTTATACTTCTCTAGGGTGAAACGATTCAACATCATCACACTCTATCCTTCTCTAGGGTGTGACGATTCAACTACCCTCCAGAAAATTGGTTTTCTGTAGGAAAATATCCATATCTTGAAATCCGTGATCTGGGTCGGGCTAAATTTTTTACCAGAGAGGTATAACATAGGGATGCTCATGCTCACCAAAAATATCCAAAAAACACATCATTTTTAGGAGATATAGTTTCTTTAACATATCTATAGTTGCCACAGAACCGCCTGTCATATCTTGGAATCCACAATCTGGGTTTTCAGGATCTTTTCAAAGTCAATAGCGGGGATGGAGGCGATGCAACTTCTTCAATCAATTTTGGTGATAATACTCACACCGTACAACTATTTTGAATGGAAGTCGAAGGCCGCATTCTAACTCAAAATAAAAGGACTGTATAATTTGATAATGGCAACATAAACATAACCTACATCAACACTTGAGAAGACCATATGGGTGAACCATAAGGACGAGGCCACAAGACTACTTCTTGAGTTAATCTCCACTGATCTATGGTTTCATGTTTCCGCTTGCAAGACTCCAAACGAGACTTGGACCACCTTGGAAGGAATCTTTGGAAAGTAGGATGAGATGCGAGGTCATATGCTTGAGGTAGAGTTGAATACCTTAGACCCTAAAAGTTTTGATAATATACAATATTTCTTTACTAAATTTAAGTCTTTGATATTGATCATGGGTTAATGTGGTATTGACAAGTCTAAACAAGAGAAACAACATATTCTAACAATATTGTCCAAGCTAGGATCAGAATACGTTGTATATGTCTCCAATTTCCATTATGGAAGATGCCTTTTGGGAGAAAATTGGAAAATGCCTACGATGGCTCAGTTCATTGAGTCTCTAACACAAGAGCAGACACAACTCATACATATGGGCCTCATGAAATATCCCAAAGCACATGCACTCATCATGCATGATGGAAAAGGTTCATCCAATCAGAAATCGATGCAGAAACGAAAGGAGCTATTACATACAGAGTCAAAGAAGGAGGGGTATTCCAAACCCTTCAAGGATTCTTCAGGTTCCAAAGATTCTTCAAACTCCAAAGGGAAGAAGAAGAAGGGAAATAAGTGAACATATTGCAATAAACCAAATCATGAAGAATCCACATGCATGAAGAAGAATATTGATCTTATGACACAAGTACTTCAGAAGAATAACCTTGGAGACTTCATTCCTGAAGGAGCCAAGAAGAAGAAGGAAGAAGACCATGTGCCTAAGAAAGGTAATCATCACGCTCTGGTTGCAATTAATTCCTAATCTAATTCATGGATTATAGATTCTGGTGCATCACATCATATGGAAGCTAAAGAAGAATTTTCTACTTCTTTGAGTTCATGCTCTGGACCTCCTATTCTCATGGGGGATGATACTCCAATAATAGTTGTAGGAGAGGGAAGAGTGGAACTTCCTAATGGAATTTTTGAGAATGTTTTACATGTTCCAAAGCTTTCTATAAATATGCTCTCAGTTTATCAGACCACTCAAACAACAAAAAGGGTTGAATTTACATCAGATTCAATTACTGTATTTGACATGCATGACAGTTCCATTATTGTAGTTGGTGAGGTAGATCACAAATCACGGTTGTATAAGTTCACTAAGTTTACTGACTATGAATCCTCTTTTCTGCTTACACATGCTAATGATAGTAGTAGAGTATGGCATGAGAGATTTGGTCATTTAAACTTTAGGTACATGCAGTGACTTTCCAAGATAGGAATGGTCAAAGACTTGCCAGACATTCACTTTTATGAAGGGGTTTGCGAAGGATGCATTCTTGGAAAGCATCCCGAAGAGAAGTTTGAAAAGGGGAAGGCAAGGATAGCCTCCTCTTCCTTGGAGCTTGTTCACAGTGATCTCGTGGGTCCATTTCCAGATCTGTTCATCAACAAAGCAAGGTATGTTCTTACATTTATTGATGATTACTCACACTATACTTGGGTTTATTTTCTCAAACAAAAGTGTGAAGTTTTTGAGCATCTCAAAGACTTCAAATCTCTAGTAGAGACACGAACTAGGAATAAAATCAAGATCCTTCATACAAACAATGGGGGGGAGTATATCAACAAATATGTTCAGAATCTTTGTCGTGAAGCTGGTATCTAGTTGCAACACACAGTTCCATACACTCCACAGTAGAATGGAGTTGCTGAAAGGAAGAACATGTCTCTCAAGGAGATGACTAGTTGCATGTTGCATGCAAGATCACTTCCTTCCAAGCTTTGGGCTGAGGCACTTAACTATGGTTCTTACATACAAAACATGACACCTCACAGATCTGTTGAGTATAAGACACCTTTTGAGGCTTGGACAGGTGACAAACCAGATGTCACACACTTCCACATCTTTGGATCTAGAGAAAGGGCCCATATTCCTTCTGAAAAGAGGAAAGCCTTAGATCCATAGAGCACACCTTGCATCTTTGTGGGATATCCGGATGATGTGAAGGGGTACAGATTGATTGATCCCTCTACAAACCGACTCATCATTGAGCACAATGTTCAGTTTGAGGAGAGTCCTTTGCATTCACCTCCAGTGCAACATGCCAAGACTCTTGTGCTTCCATTAGTTCCATACATTAGAGATGATGATTTGACACACTCAGATGCTACATATTTAGAGGATTCTGTACATACAGATGAGCAGGTAGTACAACCAAATGAGGAGCCAGCGTCAGAGCTTCAGAAAATTCCCAAGTGGGCACAATCCACACTTCAGGCAGCAGGAAACCTTGCAGGGGATCCATTGGATTCGAGGAGGACTCGATCTCAACATGTGGATCATTCTCATGTACTTTAAAATTCTGAACCAACGATGCCCATGCTTTGCTATATGGTTCAATCTTCTGATACACATACCTACAGTGAGGTTGTTGGCAATCCACTATGGGAAGCAACCATGCAGGAGGAACATGACTCTCTCGTAGAGAATCAAACTTGGGATCTGGTTCCACTTCCACTAGGGAGGAAACTTGTGAGATGCAAATGAGTCTATAGGACCAAGAGAGCAACAAATGGTCAAGTGAGAAGGTATAAGGCCAGATTAGTTGCAAAAAGATTTCAGTAGATTCATGGGATAGATTATGATGAGACCTTTTCTCCTGTAACAAATATGGACTCCATTCGCTTGGATCTAGCCATTGCAACAACCAAAGGATGGGAAGTTCACCAGATGGATGTGAAGAATGATTTTCTTCACGATGACCTTTTAGAGGAGATTTACATGGAGCAACCACATGGGTTCATTCAAAACTCATCTTTAGTATGCAGACTGAAGAAGTCTATCTATGGCCTCAAACAGACACCTAGAGCATGGTATGAAAAGATGGATTCTTACTTTCTTTCACATGACTTTGTTAGATGTAAATCTGATTCTGATGTTTACATGCTAAGGACTACTAACTCTGTGATGATTTTAGTACTCTATGTTGATGATCTTTTGATCACTGGTAGATCCGCTTCAACCATTGCTTTGGTCGAAGATATTTGGCATGATAGGTTCTCTACGACGAACATGGGTCCACTACACTTCTTTCTTAGTCTTGAGATTAGTCAGGTGGCTTCCAACATCAAACTTTCTCAGGCTAAGTATGTCAGGGATCTTCTGGAGATATTCCACATGACAGACTGTAAGTCTGCACCTACACCCTTCTTATCTGGGATCAAACTTGAGGATGGAGCGGATACACCATTAGTGGACAACACTTTGTATCAACGGTTGGTGGGGAGTATTCTGTATCTCACCCACACTCGTCCATACATCTCATATGCGGTAGGAGCAGTTTCCAGATACATGCAAGAACCCCATGATCTGCACTGGAAAGCTTCCAAGCGCATCCTCATATATGTGCAGTGCACCATGAGTTATGGGATTCACTATGCAGTTGGTTGTGCATTAGATCTAATAGGCTTCACAGATTCATATTGGGCTGGTGATAGCGTAAATTGCAAGTCCACGTCCGGGTACACTATCAGTTTGGGGTCAGGCCCAATTTGCTGGTCAAGTAAGAAGCAATCAACCATTGCTTTATCTTCCGTAGAGGCCGAGTATAGAGGAATAATCAACTATGTCATTCAAACACTTTGGATTCAATACTTCCTTACCGATCTTGGTATCTAGTTTCACTGTCCGACTATCATATGGTGTGACAATCAGAGTACATTGAGATTTTGCAGAGATCCATTACAACGACAACGAACCAAACACATTGAGGTCCACATGCATTTCATCAGAGATCTAGTAAATGCAAGGATCATTGATTTGTAGTTATGTCCTTCCTCTGAATAGACTGCCGAAATATTCACCAAGACCTTCACTGAGTAGAAGTTTCAGACTTTGTGGGATTGTCTTGCAGTGAAGAACACAGTTGCCTAGCAGCTACCTTTTATTCTTTTGATGCATTGTCTTTTGAGGGGGGGTTTTGTTCCCACATGGTTTTTCCTCTTTCCTCATTTTTATTCAGTGTTCATTAGTTGCATTGCACATGATTACCTAATATGGCCTAGTAGTCGGGAGTCATTTTTTACTCCATAGTGATGTTCAGGGGGAGTGTTGGAGAAATTTCTATTTTCGACACACTAGTTCAGTGGGAGTTAACTGACTAGTTCTATTTTAGACTTTCTAATCTTAGACCATCACTATTGTGCATGCATTCCTATTATAGGATGTCATTTCCTATATGAGTGAATATCACTCACTCATTGATTAGATCATAATATACATTGATTCTCATTCTTCATATTGTATCTCTCTTCCTTTTCTTGATAAACTTTGTTTGTGTATGCTTTAGCTAGGTCTCCTATGCAGGTTTCCATGAAACACCAATAACACCTGACACCCTTGATAACTTTTAACTAAACAAGGAAATCCAATTAGTTAATATTATTAAGCCAAACAATAATATTTTAAACTAAATATAATGAACCATTACAAATTTGATTTAAACTTAAACTAGTAAGCATTGTCATTTAGCATTTTGTTTGAAGTCCAATTTGTTTCAAATCTCTTAAAATTTGTTTGAAAACTCTTAAGCAAACAAGGAAGTAAAATTATTTAATATTATTAAGCCAAACAATAATATTTTAAACCAAATATAAGAAACCATTGTATGTTTGGCTCAAACTTACACTAGTGGGCATTCTGATCTAGCGTATTGAAGAAATTAAATGAATATTTAACCCAATTTTATTGTTTGCATGTGCACCACTATTGAGAAAATACGTGAAGATAGAGTAACAGAGATAGGATACCATTTTTCTATCTTTTGCGCACGCTCCTCAACAATAATCGAGCCATATTTTGGCCTTTGCACGATATTTAAATAATAATTGTTTATTCATCTTTTTTATTATTATACTTAAACTTAAAAAGCCACAAAGCCACAAGTTTTGGCCAAATTTATTATATCATTTTCTTTACATGAATTAAGTTTTATGAGATAGCATAATTGGTCAGATGTTTTTTAGTTTGAGGAGAAGTCACGAGTTCGAATTTGTGTTCCTGGGGCTGCGGGTTTATCACTTCCATATCATCCATTATGTGGGGAAGTATCGAAGTGAATTGAAAAAGTATCAAAGTGAATTTCCAATATGAAATTTCTATCAAAAAAAATATGATAAAATAATAATTAATTAACAATCTTTTATACTATTATACTTTAAAAAAAAGGCCACAATTAAAAAATTACAAGGTGGCTAGAGGTTGATAACATGGATACAAAGAAATGAAATCTTTGCACAACAAACCACTAATATTGCTATTATCTTTGTTCATCATGCCCTATACAACAATGTAATCACTCCCATAGATCCTACAAGACCATTAATGAATGCAAATAAAAATATTTTATTCTATTATATAATCACTACTATGATAATAAAAAAATTAAGTGTTACACACAGGGGAATGCTTCAAAGTATGACAAAGTCACTGAACTATTAGAGGACGTAAGCTCAATAGATGGAATCGTTTAATTTGATATCAAGTAGGTCATTTCAATGATACTGTTTACCTTGGATAAAATTGATTGGATTCAATATTTGCATGTGGTCGGTGGGAACACCAAGATTTAACTATTTAAAAATTCAACCCAACCCTAATTTATAATGTTTAAGTCATTTGAATATGTAATCTTAGTTTTGGTTTTCAAATTTTATTTAAAAAAAAAAACAAGTTTTGTATAATTTTAATATTGTTTTAATTTAATAATAGTTTTTAAAAAATAATAAATTTTATTTTGTAATAAAATATTTACTTATTTGCACTTTTGTTTAAGAATGATATAAAATGCAATAAAATATTTAAAACTAATTGGTAATGAATGTGAAGGTTTTATTTAATCAAAATCATTTATTTTATTTATTTATTTGTATGATACATCAATTTTGAAGATAAAATGTGTTGAGATCTTTGACAAGTTTGAAGGTGAAGGTTTTACATTTTATTTTTAATTATATATATATAATTAACATTTAAAAAAATTCTTTAAAAATAAATAAATGAATTTTATATAATTTTAATATTGTTTTAATTTAATAATAACTTTTAAAAATTAATAAATTTTTATTTTGTAATAAAATATTTATTTTGCTTTGTTTGAGAATGATATAAAATGCAATAAAATATTTAAAACTAATTGGTAATGAATGTGAAGGTTTTATTTAATCAAAGTCATTTATTTTATTTTATTTATTTATATGATACATCAATTTTGAAGATAAAATGTGTTGAGATCTTTTACAAGTTTGAAGGGTGAAGGGTGAATGATATAAAATGCAATAAAATATTTAAAACTAATTGGTAATGAATGTGAAGGTTTTATTTAATCAAAGTCATTTATTTTATTTATTTATTTGTATGATATATCAAATTTGAAGATAAAATGTGTTGAGATTTTTTACAAGTTTGAAGGGTGAAGGTTTTACATTTTATTTTTAATTATATATATATATATATATATATATATATATATATATATATATATATATATATATAATTAACATTTAAAAAAATTCTTATTTTTGTAAGGTGTGGGAGGGACTACATAATTCTCAAAAACCAAGTAGGAATGTGAGAAATATCAAAGGTTGTGCTCGACAAGAAAGTGTTCACATTTGCACTTTCTTTGAAAGAGTATCTCCTTTTTAAACATATTACGTTTTCTAATCTCAATACCACTTATAGTTATGAAATTTATAAATCACTTCTATTTTCTTTCACTCAACAATTAACATGTGTCATATCAGGGAGTGCAAGAGATGCCAAACTCTCTTTAAATTTGGGATGACCTTCAAGGCATTATATAACGACAAGTCATGAATTAGTTAATGAATTATTTGGAAGCCATTGAAACATATTACTTAATGTAACATTTAAATTTATTGTATGCAGACTGGAACATATTTGTTATATGGATTTCAAATATGAATATATGTGTGCATGTTATACATACAATTTTTGAGTTGCCATGCACAATCCTTGACCCTCGATTACGTTAAACAAAACACAATATTTGTGGTTTGAATGGAATACAATATCTCCAAAATAAGCACACCATAGTCGCCTAAGAGAATCACTCCATGACCAACAATGTAAAGAGATAATAAATTGTTTATACCACATGTCATATGGTTAGCACAATCTCATTCACACTATGAAGTATGGTCATTTCTGTTGGGTGCAAGGTTTCCATAGAACACCTGATAATCAATATTATTAATAATTCCATATTTGTTGGTGATAAAATTTATATGCTCAACATGTTTTCATCCACTAATCTCCAATTCCTTACCATTCATGTCAAAAAGGCATTAATGTTTTCTGCTACATGCCTCACACAAGTGTCTATTGGGCATCCCTACTTCTCTCTTCCATCCACCACTCTATATCATGGGAAGCAATGATAAGTGGTGGGGACAACTTGCATCCTCATGGATTCTTTTTCAACAACATGTAATAGAAATCATGTTGTTTCCTGGTTTGTCACTGACCTTGGGTAATGAAGGAACAATTCTCTTCATTAAGATGGGCAACCTTCAACTATTGAGAAGACCCCAACTAGTCGATGAGAGGGCTAGAGGAGAAATCGTAGGATATCTGTGGGATCATGTCAATAGAGATATGAATACACAGTTTGGGTATGTGCTCAAGAATCTAATTCTTAGCCTTAAGGAGGCAAATGACTATATTGTTTGATCCTGGTGTGCTTATGCGCTTGCATCTCAGGGATAATGCACACATCAACATTCTCACACAAAAATATTATTTTAGTTGAAGCTAGGTGAATTTCCCTACCCATGTTTCATGTTGCCTTTGAGATAGAGTGTTGTATAAGTAAGATTTCATTATCTGTTATTGCGCGAAGAGAATTTTACAAATAAGGTTTTGCTAATAATTCCTCTAGTATTGATAGAGTGTAGTTAGAGGAGGGAATCAACAATGACATGAACATAATTTCACAAATGCATAAGATGAGACTCATCGATAACAACTATATTTGGAACTGCCATTCTTGAGTAAGACATAGACAAACCGATGACATCACATTCTATTTCAATATAATCCACAATAGATTATGTGAGTTCTGGCTAGTTTCAAAGGTCATTTATGATTGCTTCCTTGTATTCACTTTGCTACTTTTTAGCTTCTTGTATATCACACATTTCCACTCTCCTAAGCTTGGGACAATGATGCAATGCATGTTAACATATTCTCCACAATTTTGGGCAATGGTATGGATTATGTTGCACAACTTAGGGACTGTGTGTTATCTCCTTTCCAGGAGAAACCAGTGCATCAAATATAAAGGTTGGAATGATGCCCATATTCTTTTGCTTCATTATCTTGTAGGGTATTGACAAACCACAAAAAATAAACAAGAAATAAGGATATACTTACATAGAAAGATATAAATTAACCTCAATGTATCTGCCCATCATTACATGTATTAAGAAATTTTTGTCTTCAACAACTTCTTAAAGATTCTTCTCTAGATTTACACCTATGTTGATCTAGATGAACAATATGAAGGAATTGAATCATTGGAAAAATATCACATTAAAGTTTGTTAAATGATTGCTTGGGCTCGGTGAAGGGTTTCACTTTGAAAATGTTGATGGGTTTTGATTGTAGTGTTTTTATTTTTCTATTAATAAAAAAAAATCATTGGCTATTCTCTACTAATTCCAAATTGACCAAATTGCAATCTCTTCTAAGCAACCAAATAGATTTCCAAAATGTAGGTGTAATTTCTTCCAGGTAATGAATTTCCATTTCATTGAATTATTTATGGAATTGTTGTTAATTGCTTTCTCTATTCATAATAGAATCGTAGTCCATTCATTAATAGCTGGTACTACTCAAAATATAAGCCATAGTACATTGGTATGAAGGGACAAGTGATTCGGGGAGGTAGGTGTGGGAGGGGCTATTTATAGTCCTAGGGGGGAACTAGACCACACTTTTGAATGGCATCTTCGAGTCATGACCAATAATCAAGTGGAAGCATATGCCTTGCTGACAAGAATTAGTTTGGATATCTCCATGCAAATTAAAATAAATAAATTCTGGGAGACTCCAGGTTAATAATCAAGCATATGAGTTCAAACTCCATCCATTCAGAGATCAATATCACCTTGATTTTGGCAAGTGCTCAACATATCTGTAAAAAATTCAAAGAAATGGAATGGTTTCATGTTTTGCGTGAACATAATGTGGAGGCATATTTAAGAGCCAATTTGGCTATACAAAATATTTGGGGGGGGGGGGAGGGCTCTATGTTAATAACCTTCGGTATGATCACTCCATTCCTTAGCATTGATCATTGCACACAAGAATCTAAATAATTGCAACAAATGGCACATGGAATATCCCACAACTTCCTCGCAGTAAGGACAAATAGTACAAGGCTTCCCCACCCCTGACATATGCCTCATTCAATATGTATATTTGGTAATGAATACTCCACTCCAGGTTTTTGGCATCAAGGTGGGCTTATGTTTCGTTGGCTCATGGCTGTCGACATAATTTGTTGGTCATATTTGGTTCTGTTGGAGCATGGTGCAGGTGAATTCTGGAGTCTTGGACCTATACCTTCCCCTCCGATGTATTGTCTATTAAGGTATGGGACAAATCATGACTTTTAGGCTTCTATTTGCCCAGTCAATATCCAAATCCCTATAATTTCTGTTTGGAAGAACAATTTATAGTTCTGGTTGGAGGATTTCCTCTGGTCTCCTCCTCTATACCATCATCCAACATCATTTTGGTTAGCTAAGACTCTTTTGTCTCTTCTTACCATTCTATTTTTTTCCCTTTGTCTCATTGTTAAGATTAGATATTCTCTTCATTTTGGAAGCAATCCTCCTGTCATTTGTCTCACACATTGTAGAATTTATATACATTTCTCTTATAGATTGGATCATTATATTATTTTTCATCTATATCTATGCTTTCAGAGTGGAAAAAATTGGAGGAATCAACTTGTAGAGTCATTTTAGTGGCAAGTCCTACTTTGGAAAGTTGGGGTCTAGAACCTTCCAGATCCATTTTGAGGCATTAAATGACATTTTTCTAGGTTCTGGTTTTCAAAAATTGTGTGCACACCCTAAACGGTGTTCTACACTCTGAGACCTTTCCAACGATGTAGAACATGAGTCAATTAGAGTTCGTATGAAAAATTTATGCCTCCCATAAGTTGACCTATCATGTTGACCACCATGGTACAGGAGGATGCCATGTCAATCCTCATTACTCATGCATATGGGGAAAACCATGTGAGGAATTTCAAGAAGACTCTATAAGGTTCAAAACCCTACCACAATTGAGGGTTGAGGAAGTAAAAAACCTACCCCTAGATGGCTATCATACTATGTTAAATACCGGGCCACTAGGAGGACAAGGGGTTCCATTTTATGTTATTGTATTTTTTTCCATAGCAGATCATAACAACTGGTAGCAGGGAATTAGAGAGCATAATAGAGGGGGTTAATGCTTTGTAGAAACCTAACTGGCCACAAGTCTCAAGTAACTCCATAAAGAGTTCCTTCTCCTTTGTACTTATATTATTTCCATACCAGAGAAAACTCACTTTCTAGTTGGTTTTTCCCCCGTAAGGGTTTCCCAGAGAAAATATTTGTGTCATTTTTTGGATCGTATGTGATTTTATTTTATTGTTCTCTATTTTATGTGTTTTATCTATTTCATGCATTAGCATAAGTTTAGTAACTAAATATTCTGGAATCTAAAGGAGTTTTAACCTTCATAGTGTAGATTTTAGTTTTGTTTATCAGATATGTTGTGACGAAATGTTCCAGTGGAATATCCATGACAATTTACAGATCATATTGGTATCAGAGTAGGTTTTTATTTTGGGTATTTGTGGGAAGTTGCAGGATCCAAGAATTGGATTAAAGAGACGATGCAAAAAACCTAGCCATGGTGGATGAGTGTGTTCATAATAACCCTCGAGATCCAACAGAAGAGATATTTGAGAGGTTTGAAGAGCAAGTCACTGACATCATTCGTAATACAAACCTCCTCATGGTGGCTCTAGAAAACAAGCTAAGACTGTTTGGAGATGATTAAGGATCTAACTCAGAGACCAGATCAGAGGGAACATTGGGAGATCATGAAGACTTAGGAAAGGAGTTGCAAAAATAATTTGAGAAAGAGCAGTTGAGTTCGAGTGTCATGAATCCTTCATAGTCCCTATTCAAGATGGAAGTAAAAGTGGACATAAATCCATACCAAGGTGAGATCGATGCATTAAAACTAAATCATTGGTTGCAACAACTAGAAGTTTATTTTAGCATTCACCATATAGATGAGGAGTGGAATATTTTATTTGCTAGATTGAAGTTAGAGGTCCATGCTCTAACCTAGTGGGAAATCCATACAAAAACACTTAGGTTGGAGGGTGATCCACGAGTAACTAGTTGTGAGGACTTCAAAACCCTCATAAAGTCCTAATTCTACCCTATCAGGTATGTAGAGGACCAATGGATCCAGTGGCACTACTTCAGGAAGAGGTAGGGCAGAGTGTAAAAGAGTACACCACTGAGTTTAGAAAGATGGCCATCATGTTGGGTATCTCTCCCAAGAATCCAGATGTACTCCTCAATTATATGGGGGTTTACATAGTCATTTATGAAAGCAGGTGATGCTCTTCAAGCCAAGGATAGTGGATGAGGCATGTGTAATACTTGGAAAGCATAGGCCAAAATAAGGGACAACCAAGTGGTTTTAAGCAAAAAGAGCACCAAGGACATTCCAAGGAGGGTAAAAAAAAGTGTAAAGGGGGAAAAGATAAGAAAGCATCAAATTATACACATTAGTGCAAAGATCCTAGAAACCATTGCAATCATTGCAACATTTATGGACACACCAGGGAAAAATGCTGGAAATTACATTCAGATCTAAACTGAAGAACCACAAGAAGGATAGAAAGAAAACTAAACTTTTAGCCATAGATTCAAGCAATCAGGTTGAAAGTAGCTCACATGTGGATGAAAAGATTGTTTTCACATCTATGAAAAAGGAGGTGAATCTGAGTAGCCTTCATCACTAGGATGAGAAGGAGATGACCAATCTCTTCCACATCAAGATTCAGGTCAAGAAGACCAAGATAGATGATATGTTTGACTCTGGTTCATAGGCTAATATCATAGCAGTAGATCTAGTCAACAAGATTGGATTGGAGGTTCATGATCATCCTAACCCCTATCCATTGGGTTGGGTAAACAAGGATGTAGAGCTAAATGTAACGAAACAATGTAAGATTAAATTGGCTATAAGTGTTGATTTTAATAATGAGGTGGAATTAGACGTAGTACCCCTTGATGTATGTGAAGTAGTTTTTGGAAGCCCCTACATGTATATGAGGGACACAATCTTTATGCATAGAACCAAATGATATTGATTGATCAAGGACATGAATCCCTACATCATTAACACACATAAAGGAAAGTCAAAGATCTCACTGGTAAGTGCCAACCAAGCCAAGAAATTGATTATTTCTAGTAATAAATATGTTTTGCTTTTCTTAAGAGAAAATCAGTCCAATGATGAGTCAATGAGAGTGAAGGCATCCCTAGAGGGGTGCACTAAAGAGAAGAAACATTAGTTGGAGGAGTTTCTACAAGAATACAAAGGAGTGTTCAAGGATCCTAAAGGGCTACCACCTAAGAGGGATGCAGAGCACAAAATACAGTTATTTCTAGACTCCCCATTTGTCGAATATTGGGATGTATAGATAGTCTGTTCCATAAACAAATGAAGTGAAGAAGTAGTTGCAGGAGTTGTTGGAACAAGGTGTGATTCGACCAATTATCTCACCTTGTGGGTCACCCATCATAATTGTATCTAAGAAGTACGGGACTTGGAGAATGTGTATCGATTACAGGGCATTGAACAAGATTACATTGAAGAATCAATGCCCTCTACCAAGGATTGATGATATGTTGGACAAGCTGCAACATGCCAAGTACTTCACCGAGTAGGATTTGAAATCATGATTTCACCAGGTACGAGTCAAAGAAGAAGATACTTGGAAGACCGCCTTCAAGACAAGGCAATATTTATGTTGTAACATAGGTTGACATTTTGAATAAAAATTCAATTTTTTTATTAGAATATGTTTTCTTTGTTTATCTGAATGTTAATTTGATTTTAATGTATTAGATTATTTTTTCTTTATGTATTTTGTGTTAATTTTTATATTGGATTTTATCTTCTAATGAATATTTGTTTAAAACATTATTTTGTTATGTTTAGATTTATTAACTTTAGTTTTATTTTAGATTCTAATTACTTTGATTTAATTTTAATCATTTAAATTTTATTTTTGTATATTTTTGTATTGTTTTTTATTTGAAATTAGGTTATTTTGTTTAAATATAATATTAAAAAAACTAATGAAATATTGTTTACATGTAGGTCGAGCAAGTTAAAAAATGGAGGGTCTTTATAATGTGTTATAAGTAAATCAAACCTAACCGTTGGATTGAGACCCATATTCAATCACAACAGTTGAACTCACCAAATCAGAGTTATGGGTTCGTTATTGTATTACAAAGGCTCCAACAAGCCCATAGTTTCGATTCCAATATACGTCAACACTATGACGTCATGTCAGACCATCAACATAAGGTTGTCAGACATCTTCTAAAGTTTCTCTATCATCCCCTTCCGTTATGAGATACATTAGCACTGCCACATCATGTCAGGATCTCGATTATCGGATCACCAAGATCCTAGACTGTAGTTGCACACTATATCGATCTGATTATATATGACGTCATGTCGGTCCATTGACACCGAGATGTCAGAATTTTTATGAAAGCCTTCTCATGATCACTTTTGGTCCGGTGGACAACTCAACATTTACACGTGGCATGTATTTATACCACATCAATGATAATAGGGACCGATGAGGGGTGCCATGTGTTTGTGGTGACCTCAGCATGCCACATCATGTCGGGTCACCAGACACCAAGTTTTATTATTGAAGTTGTATGTTTTTCAAGGAAAGGTCAATCCGGTAAAGCATGGACCTAATTCTAAAAGGTTACACTATGCATGAGGTTTCAAGACCTGTTCATTCAATTTTGAATCTTCTATGCAAGAACTATTCTATATAAAGACAAGAATACCGAATTCCATGATAAATGTGGGATTAATTAATGATTGTGATAACAAATTAAAGCATCATTTGACGTTCATGGTGGCATATGGACGTTGATCCGATGGTTGTTGTGTATCAATGATATTTAGTCTAATTTGGGGCATCTGATCAACATAACAAAGAGGTTTTCACAATTGAAGAAATCCAGGGATTATCTGATCAGATCGACATTTTTAGAATATGAAGATATCTCCAGGATCAAATAACAATTTACGTTGTAATTTGTAATTTATGTGTATAAATATCTATTCAAAAAGATTGTAAAGGGACTTTTTGAGCTCAAGGAATATTGAATCTTTAAATAAAGATTTTATTTACAAAAATAAATGGATTCATGGGTTTCATCTCATGAGTTTATGTGTTTCCTGTTCATGTTTCCATATGTCTCATGAATCATTTTCTTTAAATTAGTTTGCCAGTGTCTTAAGTGCTGCAATTTGGTACAACTTCCACTGTAGTAAGTTTTCAAGACGATTATTGAGGTTCAACCTTTCCTTTATTTTACTGCGAGTAAAATAAGACCCACACTTCAATATTTTGTTTATAATTCTCAAATAATTTCATGACGCAGGTAAATTCATTGTTATTTCTTCTATTGGAAGGAAGTAATATTATTCTTTATTGGATACATTGCTTCTTGTTTCCAATTTTGTTTATCTCAATTTCGCTTTCCACATTATTAAACTCTGAATGAACTTTATGAATGAGATCATGCCTTTTTTATTTCTGGTGGTCATTGATGGAAATATCATATTATAAATAGGGCTTAAAGGTCTTATAATAAATTGAATCTTTTTTTTAAGATGCCTTGACATTGTTTTTTGAGCCTAGAAAAATATTAGGAGCAACATCTTTTTGGCGTTGTTGTCGGGGAGCGGATTTGAAATACTTATCTTCTTTGGGAGTATGACATTGAAGAGATATGATTTCTGATGGTGAACACAAATAGACACATGCAGACTCTTTGAGTATTATTCACCTGGAAACTCCATAATTGAATAATCCACTAAAATTTCCGGTGGATTCTCTTTTTTCAAACCTGGTATTTGGAAGGAATAATACAAGGCAAAATATTGATCAAAAGAAAACCACACCTGTATCAAATCCAAAAAATTTGCTACAATCCAAAAGTGCACAAAAGAAATCAACCTCTTCTTCTTCAGGTAAACATTTTCAACCTAAAGTAACTCAATCAAAAGTTCATACTTATGGAGCAAATATTATTAATTTTGAATCTAAATTGACAGTTTGTGAATCAAAAGCTAGTTCATCTGAAATTCAAATTAAATTTCCTGAAATAACAACTAGCTCTTTGAAATTAAAAGATGTTGATTTAGGAACTAGTACTGCTAAGCTTGAAGATTCTGAGTTGAAAATTTTCATTACTAATACTCTAGTTTATACTTCAGATCTGAAACTTAAGAGTTTTGAAATTATTTATGAAGATAAACCTACTCCTGTAAAGCCTGAAATTACAGAATCTAAAACAAACGTTGATTTCTCAAAATTAAAGGTTAATTTTCTTGAGCTTAGGGTTACCATTCCTGAATTTCCTAAATATCAACTTCACATAACTACTGGATCATAAGCTTCTTTTTATTTAGAGTTTCCAAGTGTGATATCTCCTATCTTTTCTCCAAGCAAAGTTAAAGAGGAATCTACAATTGATTTTTCTGAACCTCTTTCTCCCTTGACTTCCTTTCTTCTTTCTTCATATTTCATTTACAAACCCTCATCAATACCTTATCATTCACTTGAACATATACCACCAGTCTCACTTTTCTTTCTTTCAGGTACTCAAACTTTAGGGGAAGAAGCTTTCAAAACTTTCTATAATCCTTATTTTGATCATCAAAAGATTCTTCAAGACATAATGGCTGGAAATGTAAATCATCCAAATCGACCTAATAAACCTCCTCCACCTCCACTAAGAGTGTTCAATAAAGTTGCAACTAGATATGCTCCCATTGTGCTGCTTGCAAATCTTCATGATCTTCCTTATAATTACTTAAAAATGCTACCTAAATTTAATGGAGAAAGTGAAAATACAACAGTTGAAAATTTAGCCTTCTTTGATGAGTTTGTTGATATGCTTGGACTTGAACATGAAGATGTTTATATGAGGTTATTTGTCCAAACATTTGAAGGGGAGGTGAGAATTTGGTTTAAGGGGCTTCCTCCAAATTCTTTATATTCTTATGATGCATTAGAATCTACTTTTCTTAGGTAGTGGGGTGAGAAGAAAGATCATCTTTATTACCTAATTGAATTTGGATCTTTGAAACGAAAGAATAATGAATCAATTTTTGATTTCATTGAAAGATTCAATAAGACTTATAGTAAAATTCTAGCACATGTTAAACCTTCACAAACAATTGCAAAGGTTACCTTTGCAAGAGCTTTTGACCCAAATTTTTCTTTACTGTTGAGAGAAAGGATATATAGAACTTTATCTGATATGCAAGATGATGCAGTTGAGATTGAATCTAATTTGATAGCCTCTGAGAAATTTAAAGTTAAAACTGAAACAAGGATTAGAGAAACAAGAAAATTTAGAGAATAGGGAGGTTCATCTAGTGCAAATAAAAACTCTCAAGATGAAAAGATTGAGGAAATGAATAAATTAATAAAAGATTTATCTAATAAATTAGCCATAATGGAAGTTGATAGGGTTAAAACTGAACCTAATATTAGAAACCCTAATCAATTTAGTAGGAATTTTAATCCTCAATTTCAGCAAAGACCTCCTAGGAACAATGATCAAAAAATTAAAGCTCCTTTGAAATATGAAAATATGTTGGAAGGAGATGAAGATCATGAAAATGAAAATAAAAAAAGAAATGAATTTAGATGGTCAGGATGAAGTTAATCCACATGTCACACAAGAAGAATATGAGCAATCACTTAGCTTTGGTCAATTCTTTAATGAAGAGAATGCCAACAATGTTGATACACCTTCTCCTCAATATATGTTATTTTCTAATGCAATTCAAGATGAGTTAAACAATAAATATGACCTTAGACCTAGGCCAAAGAATAATAAGGTTGTTGATTCTATTCAAACAAAGAAAATTTTGATAAAAGATAAGAGAAAATAAACTACTTCTACAAAACAACATTCTGATTAGTCAACAACCAAGGTCACATAAATTGAACTTAAAGAACCAGAAAAATGAATCAATTCTTTTAATATGGAACACAAATTATGCAAAATAAAAATTCCAGTACCATAAGTAGAATTGGCTAAGAGTCCATTGTATAAAAATAAAATTTCAAAGATCATTAATTTTTTAGACTTGGAGATTCATGTTGATACTATTAATATTCAAGATGAGCATCCTACACTAATGTTTGGACCTAATATTGAAGATACTAGTGATTCAATAGCCCCATTTTACATTTCTCTAACTGTACATGATCACCTTTTACATAATTGGATGTTAGATTCAAGTTCATCACATAATAATATTCCTAAGATAATTATGGAAAAATTGGGATTACAAATAACAAGACAATATCTAGATTTTTATTCATTCGACTCTAGGAAAGTGAAATCTATTGGAATGATTAAAGACTTGGTAGTAAAATTAGCTCAAATCCTTGCAAAAACTATCTTAATGGATGTAGTTATGGCTGATGTGCTAGCAAAATATGGGATGTTGCTCTCAAGATCTTGGGGAGCCAAATTAGGAGGACATTTACAGTTAGACATGAATATGCAACGATTCCACTTTTTGGTGGGAAATATACTAGATTATACATGGAAACCAAATTGGCCTATACAATCAATGATCCCAAAAATCCCAACAATTATCATGTGTATGTTGCTAACCAAGATTTTGGAAGTTGTATATTATTTGTAAATACTAAATAATGAGTTAGAAGATTTTTCAGAAATAAAACAAATTGATTAGTGTGAAAGTCTTGTTGATATTGAAGAAGGGATGTGGAAGATGTTTTCTGATGGTGCTTCTTCATGGGAAGGATCTGGAGCTGGAATTTTATTTGTATCTCCTTCAGGTAATACAATTATCCCTTTTTATTTTTTATTATAGTTTGAGACAGATTCTACAAACAATGTCTATGAATATGAAGCTTTGGTAATAGGCTTATAAACAACTAGAAAATTGAAAATTAAACATTTAATGGTTTATGGAGACGCTGAATTAATAGTTAAACAAATCAGGAAAATCTATCAGGTCAAATATCCAAGGATGAGAGCATACGAAACTGTGTCATTCGATATCCATGCAATACCCATAATTCATAATAAAAAAGCAGATTCCTTTTATGTTGCAACCAATACTTTTAAACCACAAAATGTCACAAGTTTAGAATACTAGATTCAATGAAGGCATAGGTTGTCCATTCCAAATAATGTCCAACATTGGAAAGTCTTTGAGGATTATCGTAAGATCAAACAATTCCTAGAAATGGCAGAAGAATTTTCTGAAATTCATATAGATCAGGAAAATCAAAATAATGTAATTTGGACACAACAAGAAAATTAGACTGATGGAGAGCTCAAAAATAAAATCGTTGATCACAAAATGTTATTGTTAAAAAATAATCAAATTCCAAAAGGTTTAATACCATCAGAAATACTTTTTAATCAGAATGACATTCCTTTAAAACATTTTGTACAACCACAATTAAATGAAGTGGAAGATTGTAATATTGGAACTAAAAAGAATCCTAAATTTATAAAGCTTTCCAAATATATGCTTGCTAAACAAAAACAAAAATATGTTGAGTTACTCAAGGAATATAGTGGAGTTTTTTCTTGGTCATATCAAGACCTTAGAACCTAACAACACAAAATTCCCTTGAAACTTGGCGTGAAACCTTTCATACAAAAACTTAGGCAGATTAACCTCATCTTACTTCCTATCATAGAGAAAGACCTTAAAAAATTATTGGATGAAAAAATCATTGTACCACTTAGATATTCTATTTGGGTGGCCAATCTTGTGCCTGTAAGAAAAAAGAATGGGGAAATTAGATTATGTGTAGATTTTAGGAATCTTAACATATCATCATTGAAGGATAACTATCCACTTCCAAAAATGGACCACATTTTTCAAAGAGTGTTAGGAGCCAATATGATTTCCATAATAGATGGATTCTTTGGTTATAATCAAATTGTAGTACAAAAATAAGACATAGAGAAAACTGCATTTACCACACCATGGGGCACCTTTATGTATGATAAAATTCCATTTGGTTTAATGAATGCAGGGGCCACATTCCAAATATCCATGGATATTTCATTCGTGGCTGAAACATATAAGTTTGTAGTTATTTACTTGGATGATTTGACAGTGTTTTCTGATTATGATGAAGAACATCTGAAACATCTTAGACAAAATTTTGAGAAATGGAAGAAATATGGATTATCATTAAATCCTAAAAAGTCTCACTTTTCTTTATAGGAGGGAAAGTTACT
This sequence comes from Picea engelmannii, assembly GCA_009831015.1. NCBI lineage: Eukaryota > Viridiplantae > Streptophyta > Pinopsida > Pinales > Pinaceae > Picea > Picea engelmannii. The sequence goes on along the minus strand of ML777693.1, from coordinate 166,274 downwards.
TGGTCATATCGTTTATAAATAAGGAATCCAAATTGATCCAAAGAGGATTGAGGAAATTGACAGTATAAATTTACCTAGAAACAAAAAATATATTCAATCATTTTTAGGTAGAATCAATTTTTTGAGGAGATTCATCCCTAACTTTGCATATATTGTTAATCTCTTAACAAATATGTTGAAAAAAGACAGCGAGGTTAAATGGATAGCAGAGGAAAAAGTTTCATTTCATCATATTAAGAAATTTCTAGGAGAAGCACCAATTTTGGTAAGCCCGAATTATTCTAAAGAATTTCTTATTCTCCTTTGCTTTTGAAAATACTATAGTTGTCATTCTTTTACAGAAAAACGATGAAGGTTTTGAACAACCAATTGCTTTCTTTAGTAAAATCCTTAGCGATTCAGAATTAAAATAAAATATTATGGAAAAACAAGCTTATGCAATGGTAAAAGAATTAAAATATTTTAGGATTTATTTTTTGCATTCTAAAATCATTGCATATGTTCCTAGTAGAATAGTTAAAAGAAATTATGAGTCATCCTAACAGTGATGGAAGGAGGGGTAAATGGTTGGTTAAATACAAGAGTATGACCTTGAGATAAAACCTATCAAGCTAATCAAAGGTTAGGGTCTAGGAAAGTTATTGGTTTAATCTTATTTCAAATCCTTGGGAATCAATATTGTCACTTCAACTTCTGAAAATCCTTCAATAGAAGTAGAAGAAACCGATGAGAAACAATTTGTGAACACGATAGATGAAAAAATTTCCTCTTCTCCTTCGTACAAATATATCATTCTATACTTGCAAACACTTCAATGTCCATCTAATCTGACTCCAACAAAATTTAAATCACTTAAACTACAAGATATCAAATATTGCATAATAAGTGATACGATTTACTGGAAAGATCCATTAGTTTTTTGCTAAATTATAATGTTGAATCTGAAGTTGAAAATGTAATTGATGAGTTTCACAAAGGAATTTGTGGGGGACACCATGCATGGAGGGAAACAACATATAAAATTCTAAGAGCATGATATTATTGGCCTAAATTGTTTTCAGATGTTAATGCAAAGGTTAGATCCTATAGAGAATATCAAAGTTTTGCAGGAAAACAATATTTACCCTCCTTACCCCTAGTACCAGTTATGGCTGGAGATCGTTTTGAACAACGGGGTTTATATTTCATAGGAGAAATTCATCCTTCTTCTAGTGCTCAACATAAATGGATTCTTACTGCCACTGACTATTTTTCTAAATGGGTGGTAGCAATTCCAACCAGAAATGCAACTGATGCAGTGGTAACAAAATTTATTGAAGAAAATATCCTGTCCATATTTGGTTGTCCATGAAAAATTATCACAGATAATGCACAAGTTTTTAAATATGTAACTATGATTAATATTTGTCAAAAATATAATATAATTCTTGGGCATTCTACTGCATATTATCCTCAATGAAATGGACTAACAAAATCTTCTAATAAATTTTTAATGAGAATTATTAAAAAGATTCTGACTGACAACAAGAAATCTTGGCATTCTCATTTGAAGTATGCTCTTTGGGAAAATATAATCAACACAAAAAGATCAACATGTACTTCTCCTTATCAGTTAATTTATTGTATGGATGTAATTCTACCTATTAATCTTGCTTTACCTGTTATGAAATTATTTCAGGAAATTGGAGAGGAGCCAAATGATCTAACGAGGAGAATTAACCAAATTAATGAAGTCCAACAAACTAGAGAACAAGTCAATGAAAAGTTTAAAGAATATCAGGACAAGATGAAGGCCATTTTTGATAAAAAGGCTAAGGACATAAATTTTCTTCCTCGAGATTTGGTTTTGAGATGGGATGCTAGAAGGGAAGACCCTAGAAAACATGGAAATTTTGATAACTTGTGGTTTGGGCCATACAAGATTACAAATGTTAAAGGAAGCAACTCTTTTTCTCTTCAAACTCTGAATGGAGAGGTTCTTGAAGCACATGTTAATGGGTGTTATTTAAAACATTTCTTTCAGTAGATAGCATTGTTTGTTTTTCCATTATAGATATTGGCTTGGTTTAAATTTATATTGGCATTTACTTTCATTTTCAAGACCTAATGGGTTATAAACTCATTTTATGAATTATAACCTGATTATGGATAGTTTTGTTTTATTTTCTTAGGTAATAGAATTCTTCAAATTGATGACAATTTTCAGTTGAAGAATATATATTTTTTTGTTCTCTGATTGATTAGAATTTGCTTTGATATTTTAGTTTTAGTTTGCTTGTTTTGAATCAATGAAACAAAATATTTCTATCTTACTCAGATATTTATAGAAATGATAGATCTAGTCAATATAATTTAAAAGTTAAACATGCCATTTTTACAAGACTGGTGAAAATGTTTATTCATTTCTTTATTTTAATTGAAAAAGTATGATTAGGGTATTCTTTTGAAAATTATGCTTTGATATTAGACTATAGCTAATTAAGTTTTCTCAAGGTTAAACCTTCATCATAAAAATTCAAACATAAAAATTCTACCTATAGGAGAATGTATAGTTAGAATTGAAAGAAAATTAATCTCAGAGTATACTTATACATGCAGGAAGTCCAACTTTGTTTTATATAAAAAAAAAAATATCATACCTAGTGTTATTTAACACATTGATTGCCCCCACTTCAAAATGATTAAATGAAATTTAAAAGACAAATGATGAAAGTAAATTCAAAAAATTGATTTTCCCCATCTTGTCTAAAAAGAGACGATGACAGGAAATTTAGAAATGATTGCCCTCATCTCAAATTACTGAAATTAAAAAAATGAAGTGGTGAAAGGAAATTAAATTTGGGCTATGCAGATAACTTCATCGGGGCTATGGACGTTTGCTAGCAGTGAAACACTATCTTTGATATATGTAAATGTTCTTTCTACATATCTTTATTATTACTATGTTATTAATTATTTTCCATTGATTTTTGTATCTTGATTTGATTAGGTCTTGTCTAAACTAAATATCTAAATCCTTGAGTTAAGACAAAATCAGTTAGAAATCTAGTATTTAAACTAAATTTAGATTGATTACTTTAGATAGCTCTTGAGTAAATTTTAATAAAGAAATTCTTTATTAGTCTTTCTTGAAATTTTTATTCAATCATGTATCAATTTTGACTATTGATAACTTTATCACTTCTTATGTAAGATTTATCATAAAAGAAAGGTTTTAGTTTTTATGTTTCTTTGAATAAATGTTTAGTTTATGAGAATAATGACTCCATTACCCAATACAACCACTCGGTCTGCATGTTCATTAGTGCCTCGTAGGGAGACACAATCCCCAGATGGAGCCTAATGTTGTAACATAGGTTAAAATTCCGAATTAAAATTCAAAATTTTTATTAGAATATGTTTTCTTTGTTTATCTAAATGTTAATTTCATTTTAATCTATTAGATTAATTTTGCTTTATGTATTTTGTGTTAATTTTTATATTGGATTTTATGTTTTAAAGAATATTTGTTTAAAACATTAGTTTATTATGTTTAGATTGATTAACTTTAGTTTTATTTTAGATTTTAATTACTTTGATTTAATTTTAATCATTTAAATTTTATTTTTATATATTTTTGTATCGTTTTTTTATATGAAATTAGGTTATTTTGTTTAAATATAATATTAAAAAACTAATGAAATATTATTTTCATGTAGGTCGAGCAAGTTAAAACACGAATGGTCTTTATAATGCGTTAAAATTAAATCAAACCTAACTGTTGGATTGAGAGCCAGATTCAATCACAACTATTGATCTAACCGGATCAAAGTTATGGGTTCGTTATTGTATTACAAAGGCTTCGAAAGACCTAAAGTTCTGATTCTGATTTACATCAACACTATGACGTCATGTCGATCCATCGACATCGAGCTGTCAGTCATTTTCTAAAGTTTCTCTATGATCCCCTTTCGATCCGAGATACAGACTGCCACATCATGTTGGGCTCTCAAATATCGGATCATCGGGCTCCTAGACCGCAGTTGCACAACATATCGATCCAATCTGATATGACATCATGTCAGGCCATCAACACTGGGATGTCAGACTTTTTATGAAACCCTTCTCACGATCTCTTCTGGTCTGGTGGACAACTGAACATTTACATGTGGCATGCCTTTATGCCACATCAATGACAACAAAGATCGATGAGGGGTGTCACGTGTTTTTAGTGACGTTAGCATGCCATGTCATGTCGGGTCACCGAACATTAGGTTTGATTATTGAAGTTGTATGTTTGTCAAGGAAAGGTCGATCCGGTAAAGCATGGACCCACTTCTAAAAGGTTACACTATGCACGAGGTTTCGGGGCCTGTTAGTTCAATTTCGAATCTTCAATGAAATACCTATTCTATATAAATCCAAGAATACCAAATTCCATGATAAATTTGGGATTAATTAATGATTGTGATAGTTCAAATTAAAGCAACATCTGACAATTGTGGTGGCATATGGATGTTGATCTGACAATTGTTGTGTATCAATTATCTTGAGTCTAATTTGGGGCATCCGATCAACAAAATGAAGAGGTTTTTGCAGTTGAAGAGATCCATGGATTATCTGATCAGATCAACATTTTTAGAATAGGAAGATATATCCAGGATCGAATAACAATTTCTGTGGTAATTTTTGTGTATAAATATCTATTCAAAGAGATTGTAAAGGGACTTTTTGAGATCGAGGCATATTGAAGCTTTAAATAAATATTTTATTTACAGGAAGAAAGAGATTCATGGGTTTCATATCATCATTTTATGTGTTTCTTGTTCATGTTTTCATATGTCTTCATGAATAATTTTCTTCAAATTAGTTTGTCAGTGTCACAAGTGATGCAATTTGGTACGACTTCCACTGCAGTAAGTTTTTATTGATGCTCAGATCTGTCAATACCGGAGCAACAACTTCATGAGGACATTAGTCCCCCTTTGTTTTTAGAGAGGTGGTTCTCCTCTTTGGATAAAATATATATCTTTGAATATCTTGGAGTAGGGAGAGTACTAGATAGAAAACCCCAAATATGTATTGTTTGGATTTAAATGAATATGGTTACTCAATAACCCAATATGATATTTATGTGCAACAATAAGTTCTTTACAAGTAAAATATTGAAGATGAGCTTCAATATAAAAAAATATAAATACTCAATGCCACATATATAATCCTCTATAGATACGTGCATATCTCCTCACAAGAGAAAAGAGAGAATATTTGTTATCATCTCAAAGAATTTTAAAAGAGTATTGTAGTTAAAATGGAAGGGGTTTTGATAGGTCAACGTAAAAGATCTCATACTTAAAACTCAAAGTTACAAGATACAGTCAAGATCAACCCCGAAAGTAATTCTTTGTGGAGTCTTTCTCATAAAATATATCTAACAATATAAAAAATCCATTTGACAGTCACATATATGGTTGCAAATTCTCCATGATCATATATGAAAAGTCTTGGAAGATTATAAGAAAAACACTTGAGAACTCAACCCCATGATTGTTTCAAGAATACAAACACAAAGCTTTGAGAAAACAATGTAGAAGAAGAAAAGAATGGAGAAGAATGACAATTTTTGCTTGCTGATCAAAATATTGATTACATAATTATGTCTTGTATGTCTCTCTCTTGTTCCTTTGAATTCCCTCTCAACAATGAATTTTTGAACCCATGAAGTCTCTCTTTCCCCTTTTTAAAAGAAATGCTTTTGTAACTACTTGAGTAGTTAGGGTTTTTCCTTTTTTCTCTTTGAATTCCTTTTTATTTTTTAGCAAATAAATTTAATTAATACAACATTGGAATCTCATTAATGAATTGAATTCATTGATATTCGTTCTTTAAATTGGGCCCCAAAAATCTTTAAATAAACTTTTATTTCGAATCATTTTTAATTTGTTGCCTCCTTTAAGAGATGGCTGTGTTTTAATTTTATGGTAAGTATGTGTATATTGTTATCCCATTAAACCACTTCTGATTTTATCTTCATTGTATTATCTTTCCAACGATATAAATTTTCCCAAATCCGTTGCCCAGATCTCAATATGTGAGCTCGTGAAGTTGAGTTGTCACGCGGACCCATTAAAAATGAAGATGACTGATATTTTAATTTATATGGAAAATGGATAAACTTTCAACATTTTAAACCTATACCATAATCTTTTACGTCTAAATACCTTTCCAACGGTATAAATTTTGTGTGGTTCCAACACCCAGAGCTCAAGTTATGGCCTCCGCAAGATCAACACTCAACGACCGTCGATCAAAATTGATGGGCAAATCTCAGTCCTTGGATTGAATTTGTTTTTCTTCATGAAAATTTGAATTTTTATTCATAGAGGTTATCCCAATTGCATGGGATATTACAAATATTCATGTTATATAATACTAAGTGTTTCATACACTTAGCAAGAAACAAAGAAGAGAAGAAATTATGGAGCTTGGAGGATTCGACCCTTGGAAAATTGTTGAATAAAATAATAATTTTTGGAACCCTATCATCGTCCAACTCTTGCCTAGTAAACACTGAGTCATCGCTGAGTCATTGTCGAGTCATATCCCATGTGTCATAAACTCATTATATACAAAATATAACCAATAATACATTGCCGTGTGTCACAAATTGCATGTTGCCATGTGAAAGGATCTTATTGGTTTAGAATGTAATGTAATGAAACCTGAGAAAAATAAGAAAAGTATGGGAGCATGTAAGAGAGGGTAGGTGAAGGGAAAATTGTGGGTAACAGAAGTCGATGGGGTAGTTTTTAGGTTTTGGGGATGGGATGGTGGGTTGAGGAGTGATGTGAGTAAGGGAGTGAGGGATGAATGATGTCCGCCCACCCGCGAGCTATATTACTTTTCAAAAATTTTAAGTAGGGAGAGGGTAAAGATATGAGAGGGGGCGAGGGTAATTTGTAGGTGGAGGAGGGATAAGGGTGACGTAGGGTGACGTAGGTGGGAAGGTAAAGTGTCGGAAGTGGAGTTAGGATCATAGTGGGTTGGAGGGGATGGGAAGGTGAAGGGAGTAAGGAGATGAATCCGTCAACCTGCAAACCTGATGAGGAGATGAGGGAAGAGTCCCAAAAACGTCTAAGTGTGGAGGCTAGTGGAGCGTATGGGAGAAGAGTGAGGTAAAGTATGGAGAGAAATATGTTGAGTGAAAATTCTAAGTGTTGAGTATGAAAGAAAAGAGGAGAGGAGAGGAGAAGAGTTTGAAAATGAGACTAAGTATGAAAGAGGTGCGCCCTTTTTTGCTTAAACTTTAAAATTGGATATCTTGAGCATATGAAATCGAATTTTTAATACGAAAAATGTGTGGCGAATATGAGACTGAGGGTTGCAGAATGAACCTATAAAAGTTAAAAAGATGTATTATTTTGATATCAAGTATTTTAGGAATACAAGAGCGGAAAAATATAGATGACCAAATGTTGGTCAACAAATGGCTCCAACTGCAGGACAGTGACCACTTGTGGGTTGTTGAGAACACCATAATCTCAAGACTAGATGCCTTCTCCATTGGGCTATGTATTCATCTTCATAATTCAATATAAATACTGCCTTATTGTGCAAAAATTCAACTGAGAAATAAACTATGTACAAGAAGATCTAATTGCCCTATCCTACTTGGAGGAAAGAGACAATTTTAGGTGTAGGTAGATTTCCAATGGAGCCATTCGAGCATCCAATTGACTTGTGAAATGGGCTCCAATAGTAAGAAAAATATTGGGGCTGCTACCAATAAATCAAGAGCATGCCCAAAATGTACCACAATGGGATCGAACAATGTGTGCAGAAGACTTGTTTGCATTGGCGAGCTTACAATGCGTTTGAACCAATATCCAATATAATCTACTCTTGGCTGCGCAAGAGTGATGCTATCTTCATTCAAATGAGAAATTTATTTCTTGAAAGCATTTTCTTTTTCTTCTTTCTCCGCTTTCAATATTCTTGTTTCACTGGCGATGTCTTGGCAATGTTCTTCTTCTATGCAATGACTACCTTCTTTGTTCTCAAAATTGTTTTCTTCCACCAATTATTCTTTATTTCGGCTGAATTATTCTTTCATATTTGGTGGAGATTCTTTAATTTATTCTTCATATGGAGTATATGAGAGGCTGATATCTTTTTCTTGGTCTTTAGAATTCGTTCCTTCATTCACAACAACAAGATTTGATTAAGAAAAGTCTTGCAGTGTTTCATGATATTCTTCTTCTGAATCATTCATTTCATCTTTTTGTGACCATGTGGGAGAGGGTGGGTGGGAAAAAATTTCAACAAATAAATATTCTAATATTTCCCAACTGGTAATGGTACCTGACAACAATGAACTATACCATTCAAGAGCATTCCCACCTAGAGTTTGCAAGAATAATCTACATGTAACATTATCTTTAGTGAGATTGAAAATTTCACATGCACATTGGAATCTAAACAAATGTTTCTCTACATCCTCCAAAGTATTCCCATAGAATGTAGACAAATTTTCCATAGAAATATTGGGCATCTGAAAATTTTCTTCTGGAAGATTTAAAGGGCCTCTATGTAGTTGCCTTCTTCTTTGGGCACTTCTGCTCTTTTTTGCATCCTGTAAAGCCATTGATGGGCTTGTTGGAGAAGATAAATAAGTATTGTGATATGAACAACATTCTTTGGTGAAGTCACCATGATGATTTTCTTGAAAATTTAAAATTTTTTCAATAGATTCGCCAGGGAAATGGCCCTTCTTGATTTTTTATAGTTCTTTGTTCTTTGCAAATTTTGATTTTTTCCTTGTCCCCAAAATATATTGAATCATTTTTCTGATGAATCTAGAACAAGTAACTATTTTCTTGAATCTTTCTTTTGAAATAGTAAACCATTAAGACTTTGGTTCCTCAATCAGATCTGAAACAAGGTCTCATACATCTTGAAAATAAATCGATCCCTAGTGGAGTCGCCGAAAATGTTGATGCTCAGATCTGTCAAGACTGGAACAACAACCTCATGAGGACATTAGCCCCCCTTCGTTTTCATAGAGGTGGTTCTCCTCTTTGGATAAAAGATATAACTTTGAATATCTTGGAGTAGGGAGAGTACTAGACAACAAACCCCAAATCTTTATTGCTTGGATTTAAATGAAAATGGTTATTCTATAACCCAATATGATCTTTATGTGCAACAAGAAGTTCTTTACAAATAATAGATTGAATAGGAGCTTCATTATCAGAAAATATAAATACTCAATGCCACATATATAATCCTCTATAGATACATTCATATCTCCTCACAAGAGAAAAGAGAGAATATTTATGATCATCTCAAATAATTTTAAAATATTATTGTAGTTAAAATGGAAGGGGATTTGGTAAGTCAACCTCAACTATCTCATATTTAAAACTCAAAGTTACAAGATACAATCAAGATCAATCCCAAAAGTAATTCATTGTGGAGTATTTCTCATAAAAGATATCTAACAATATACAAAATCCATTTGATAGTCACATATATGGCTGCAAATGCTCCATGATCATATATGAAAAGTCTTGGAAGATTACAAGAAAAACACTTGAGAACTCAACCCCATGATTGTTTCAAGAATACAAACACAAAGCTTTGAGAAAACATTGTAAAAGAAGAAAAGAATGGAGAAGAATGAAAATCTTTGTTTGCTGATCAAAATCTTGATTACATAATGATGGCTGGTATGTATCTCTCCTACTCCTTTGAATTCCCTCTCAACAATGAATTCTGAAACCCATGAAGTCTCTCTTTCCCCTTTTTAAAAGAAATACTCTTGTAACTACTTGAGTAGTTATGGTTTTTCCTTTTCTCTCTTTGAATTCCTTTTTATTTTTTAACAAATCACTTCAATTAATGCAAATTTGGAATCTCATTAATGACTTGAAGTCATTGATATTCGTGATTTAAGGTGGACCCCAAAAATCTTTAAATATTTTTTTTAAATAAACTTTTATTTCAAATAATTTTTAATTTTCTGCCTCCTTTAAGAGATGACTGTGTTTTAATTTTATGGTAAGGATGTGGATATTTTAATCCCTTTAAACCACTTCTGATGTTATATTTATCGCCTTTTCTTTCCAATGATACAAATTTTTCTCAAACCCGTCGCCCGGATCTCAAGATATGGGCTCGTGAAGTTGAGTTGTCATGAAGACCCATTAACAATGAAATTGACTGATATTTTAATTTATATGGAAAATGTAGCAAACTTCAGCCTTTTAAAACTGTACCATCATCTTCTACGTCTGAATACCTTTCCAATGGTATAAATTTTGTGCGATTCTAACACATGTAGCTCAAGTTATGACCTCTGCAAGATCAACGCTCAACCATTGTCGATCAAAATTGATGGGAAAATCTCAGCCCTTGGATTGATTTTGTTTTTATTCATGCAAATTCGATTTTTTCTTCATAGAGGTTATCCCACATACATGGGATATTACAAATATTCACGGTATATAATACTAAGTGTTTCATACACTTAGCAAGAAACAAAGAAGAGAAGAAATTATGGAGCTTGGAGGATTTAGCTCTTGGAAAATTGCTGAATAAAATAATAATTTTTGGAACCCCATCATCATCCACCTCATGCCCAGTCATCACTGAGTCATTGTCGAGTCATATCCCATGTGTCAAAAACTCATTAGATGCCAAATATAACCAATAATATGCCGGCATGTGTCACAAATTGTATGCTGCCATGTGGAAGGATCTTATTGGTTTGGAATGTAATTAAATGAAACTTGAGAAAACAAGTAAAGTATGGGAGGATGTATGAGAGGGTAGGTGAAGGGAACATTGTGGTTAGCGGAAGTTGAGGGGGTATTTTGTAGGCTGTGGGGATGGGTTGGTGGGTTGAGGAGTGAGGTGAGTAAGGGAGTGAGGGATGACTGGTGTCCGCCTACTCACGAGCTATATTACTTTTCAAAAATTTTAAGTAGGGAGAGGTGTAACGAACCCCCTCATTACGTCGACAACCTCTTATAACAAGTGCAATTTTTTTTTGTGTGTATGTGTGTGCGCGCGTGTACATGGGAAACAACACATCCGACTCTGCTTCGCCACCCGACGACGAACAAGACACAATCCACAATGAACACCACAAGACGCCATAAGATGCACAACAAGTAACTGCATGCAATAAACAACAATCAAACGAATATAAAAAGACTGACTTCCCACCCGTCCTACCCTGCAATGGTTAGGACCTCCAAGACACATAAGCAATGCTCAAGCCCAGGTTCCCATCGATTTTAACCATTTAAGGTCTCAGGGCTGGCAACTGTTCTGAGGAATGGGGAGGTGTCTACATCCCGCCCAACTCAACAGACCAAGCCTACTAAGCTAAGGACAATCATCCTAGAAACTCAACAATAAAAACAAAGGTAGCTAGAACATTTACAGTAAGCAACCAAGCACATCAAGTTTACATAACCAAATGTAACCCTCTACTTATTTTAAACACCGACACCCTCAACGGGCAGCGCAAGTTGGGACGACTTCGTCAACACCCCAAAATCATGTCGCTCGAGCACAAAGTCTAAAGGCGAAGGAGCAAACTAACTTACATTAAATGCTTTCTTTTTAATCAACTCTAGTAAAACAATACCTCCTAAGAATTGAACAATCACCTCTAGAAGTTATAATAAAACCATATCCCCTATTGCATTAAACAAATCCCAAATTGTGTTAATCAATATCCAATTTGTATTAAGGCGATATTCAGTTGGTATCAACATTACCCAATTATACTAAAACAATAATCAATCATATTAGACGATGTCCACTTTATTATAAGACAATACTCAAAGTACATTAAGACATTACCCTCTAAACAATAATTAAACAATACACAATTACATGAAGGCCATACCTGCTAACATTTATATCAAGACAAATTCCTCTTATCCCAATTATAAGGTAGATTTGCTAGATTTATTAGGTCGCTAGCATTTACAACGATTGTGATCTATATGGAGTGATAGATCCAAATTAAACTGTTAGGTGACCTGCTCAACTATAAAAACTAAATGCAAGGAACTGTATTACAAATTATCTTAAGAGACGTGATAGAAATATCCATGATTCACATTGAAGGTATATAAATATTTTTAATACTTGCATAAGCATTTCATAACAACATCGTTTTCATATTTAAACTAGTCAATTAAAATTGGTCCATAATGCGCTCTAAAATATGTCAATCAGCAATTCCTATCGGCATTAATCAACAACAATTAAGGCCCAGTGCATAAAAACTACTCAGAATCAGTTCGCCAAACAAACATACCTAACAACTGTCAACAAGTGGTTCTGTCCGAGCTGGCGTGTCACCTATGGTCCAGCGCTAAGGTGGGTAAGGTTAAGGCACTGACCGAAATCAAAGGGAAAGGTGCTGACTGCAGGAAAGGGTACTGCCTACGGATTAGGAAACACAGGCCCAAGGGAAACAAGTGGCGTTAACTTTTAAGGGTAATCCTGACATACACACTATGTTAGATGCACATCAGGACATAATTAACAATGCCATATTAAACTATTCAAACAAGGACAAATTTGAGGGAACACGTTCCGTTCTGTCGGCGAGTTTTTCCGAAACGTAAGGGCTAGCAACCAATTAGAGAACCATAAGCTCAATCGGCGTCCAGATTGTAAGGACCAACAATTTCACTTATCAGGAAGGTGAGGAGGGGAACACGTGGGAAACTGACGGCTTCAGGTGAATTTGTGGAGGAAAAAAAAATAAACGCGGAGGTAAAGGTAAGACAGTCTGCTCACAATTCAACCGAAGGCAAACTAAGTGCTGCTAGTGAGTAATGACCGAGTAGTTGTACCTAACCGTCGTCGTCCTCCCCACAACACGCATGAAGTCACATAAAAAAAAGGGGCAAAGAAAACGCCCAAGAGGGAAGTCGCTCAGAAAAGAAGCTAAGCAAAACTTAAGTAACTAAATCGCCAATCCAACCAAAAACCAAGGAATGGCACACCAAAACGCAAGGAGTTTTTACATAACAACGCAGAGATGGGTAATCCATGAAATTCAGAGAGATGTAAGACAAAACGCAGAGTTTAAATGGGTTGAAACGTGTGGGTTTCAATCGCTGAGATGGGTAACCCAAAAACACAAGGATTACACAAAGAAAACAAAAATTAGGCAGTTTGGAAAAAGTGGGTGTATCCTCCACCATATTGCCCAGGTAAACCGACCCAGAAACGCAGAAAAAGTACACCACAACTCAACGAAATACCAACCCAAAAGGCAGAGGTTATGGTTGAAAACCGCGACATCTTTTAGCGAAATATAACACCAAATACATAATCTGGGTGGTAAAAAAACATGGGCATCCTTCCCAGTTCACAGAGAAACATAAACGCAAAGCAGATGAAAATTAATACCAACACGCATTCCCTTAAACAAAACACAAACGCTGAGATACGTTCAAGGTGTAAAAAAAATGGTTGGTGTTGATTCGCGAGGGTTTCCTCCCTGAAACACATGGAATGCAAACAACAAAAATGTAGACAAATGGCCATCAACAAATACAGAGTTGAGGTGTGAGGAAGTGATGCAACACAGTCAAGAAAAAAAAACAACGCAGAAGAAAGCATACAAAAATCGTTATCCCTTAAGCATTAAAAATCACAGAGATGGAATGAGGATCTCGACCTTGACTGACAAGTACAAGAGTTGTGCTACAGGAAAGGGCGTATGGTCATTAAACAGATATGGATAGTGGGTAGACGCTTTAGAAAAATAACTTACACGACACATAAACTCATCCGATTTTTTTTTTTACTAAAGGATGCAACTAAACTACCTCTAAGTTGGCTTAGAAATCAAATAACAAAGTAAAACTACTATCCAAAACTCAGCACAACTTTCGTCATCAAGGGAATCATATACAAAAATTTAACAATTTTTCTTTTATTCTTAAACCAACAACGCACTTGCGTACCTGTGACCGACGGTGAACAACCCGAAGACACTATCCCGCACTTGAGCTCCGTGCCGCTCCCGCTCGCTAACTGTCGAGACCTCACCGATACCTCCCAACCAATCGCTAGGGGTACTCTGCTTCCCCCTTAGCCCCCCGAGCCGCAAAAGGGCCACACACTATCCAGATGGTATGTCTAGCTTCCCAACTCGCCTAGCAAGGCCTAGCTACCACTCCTATCCGAGCTGGAAAATCCCAACTCCCCACAAGTAATCAGTCAAGTCACAATTCCGGCAGCGTAACGTTACGCTAACATTCGATCCCTTTCTTTTTCATCTCCCCTTTCTTTTATAGAGTTGTCCGAACCTCACACTTTCCCTAAATCACTTTTAAATTAAGTTTTAATAAAAATATTCTAAATATTCTCCTTCGCACAAGTGTCGTCCATCCCCCTCTTTCCTCCAATAATTATTTTCTTTAAATTATTAATTGACTCATTTCCCTCACCCACCTAGAGTTGCTCCTAAATTTCCTCCTAGGTGTTCATAGATCCCCTTACATGTTTTAAATAATTTCCCTAAAAAGAAGTTGCTAAATTAACTCAAATTAGAAGGTTCTTAATTGCAGATTCCTTACTATGTTGACCTTGCTTTTTACTATCTGTCCCCTTCTTTCCTTTATTATTTTTCCTCCATTCCTTAGTTTCCTAATTTTTATTATTCCCTTCTTTCCCCTTTTTATGAAAGCCAAAATGGCAGTTGCGCTATTAAATCTTTCCCTTTTTATTATTTATTTAATATCTTTTGTACTTTCACAAGTTAAGAAATAATTTCTTCTTTGCATTTTTGAATCCACTAGTTTTAATTAAATTCTTACTATCTTCATTTACCCCAAGAATTTTATGAATACTAAACTATTACTTAAGTGGGTTTTAGTTTAAATTTTTATTTTTATTCTTAGGGTCTTTTTCTTAAGGTTAGACTAAATTTTACCCTAGAGAAGTTTTAGACTTATATTTAGATTCTGAATGGGGCGACAAATATTTAGGGATTTTGTTTAAGAATTTCTTAATGTGTTAAAAGTCTTAGGGCCATCTAGGTTTGTTCCTTCATCAACATCAATGCGACGTGCCCTTCAGGACGCACCATGTGCTCCAAGGGTGCCACTCGCCTCGTTCGTTTCTTTTGCGCGACGTGCCCTTCAGGATGCACCACGTGCTCCAAGGGTGCCACTCGCTTCTTGTGTTTCTTTTGTACGACGTGCCCTTCAGGATGCACCACGTGCTCCAAGGGTGCCACTCGCTAACTTGACTAATTGGTAGACATCTATAACCCCTGGAGTCAACACTCCGCCAGGTGAACTTGTGGGAGACTAAGGGCTCTAAGGAATAAGGCTCCTGCCTTATTGCGCGCCCCTTATAATCATCGTGAGGGACTGTCGCAGTATTCCCTCATGACATTGTGGATCCTCTCGAACTAGGTAATCGTTAACCTACAGTTTGAGCCACGGCGGGAGTGCTAGTAGGCTGTGGCAGGGCTATTGTCCACACCTCTCCCTCAACCTCTCTGGAAATCATGTGTGGCCCCTTTACTCCATATGTGAGTCTGGTCGGCAAGCTATAGTCAACCTGCATCATCAACAATCATGTCAGAACATGTCCACATCAATCATCAAATTAATGAAATATCACAGTAATTAAATCAACCCAAATAGCACACTCCCTGACTCAATCCGGAGTCCAAGGGGTTCCATCGATGCCTCTGCATCCTCAAGGTCCAAAACCCTGCAAACTCAATAAAACTAAGTCAATAGCACCTGTCTATGTCAAAGAAGTAAAACATCATGTCATCTATCATAACACATCATAATCAAGGATAAATGTTTTTAATATCATAAATGTCCAGATCACTTGCGAGCAAATGTCCTCAAAGAATAAGTTTTCTCAGTGCGCCAGAGCAGGATGTTACATACACCCCCTCTTGGTCTAAACTTTGTCCCGAAGTTTCTCAGTATAGATGCCAAAATAAATGTATCATAGTATCATAAGTCTATCTATCAAACAAAAATGGAAACTGCTGGCGCATATCATATGCGTCCTCCCAGGTCGCCGAGTGTGGACTATAACTTTCCCACTAGACCTTGACCTGATCTACCGTTCGACGTCGTAACTGTCGAACGCGATGATCTAATATGCTGACTGGCTCAGCCGTGAGCGCTCCCTCGTCTGATACCTGCAAGGAACTCATGTCAATCACGTGTGTAGGATCACTAATATAATGTCTCAAAACAGATACATGAAAAACATCGTGCATATGCCTCAAAGAATCAGGCAAGGCTAGTCGATAGGCCATGGGCCCCTTTCTCTCCACAATCTCGAAAGGTCCCACGAACCTAGAAGAGAGTTTATCTCCCTTTCCAAAATTGATCGAACTCTTATGCGGTTTAACCCGTAAGAAGACTCAATCGTCGACCTCGTAACTACGGTCGACTCGGTGCGCATCGACATAACTCTTTTGTCGATCCTGCGCTTCTTTAATCCTTTGTCTTATGGTTTGCATTTTCTCTTCCATTTCTTGGATCGCTTCTGGTCCCACCAGGACCATATCCTCAATACGATCCCAACTCAAGGGCGTCTGACACGGTCACCCATAAAGAAACTCAAAAGGCGCCATCTTAATGATGCTCTGGTAACTTTTGTTGTAAGTGAACTCTACTAGAGGCAAGAATTCCTCCCAATGCTTTTGTTGGTCCATCACGTACATGCGCAACATGTCTTCCAAGGTTTGGCTTGTTCGTTCTATCTGTCCGTCAGTCTCTGGGTGATACGTAGTACTAAAGTTAAGTTGAGTTCCCAAGGCCTCTTGGAAACTCGTCCAAAATCGTCCAGTAAACACCGATCCTCGATCATATATAATCCTCTTAGGCATTCCATGCAGCCTCACAATCTCACTGATGAAAACTCTAGCTATGTCAGGTGCCTGATACGTCGTACACACAGGAATAAAGTGAGCACTCTTCGTCAGAGTGTCTACTACTACAAAAATCGAGTCGTGTCTCCTTGTCGTCAGTGGCAATCCAACAATAAAATCCATCAAAATAACTTCCCATTTTGATTCTGGAATGGCATGTGGTTGAAGTAATCCTGTTGGGTGTCTATGTTCAACCTTTACCTACTGACACTCTAGAAATCTAGCCACAAAGTTGACTATGTCGGCCTTCATTCCCTTCCAGAAGAATAAGGGTTTAAGGTCTGCCCTCATCTTCATGACTCCTGGGTGAGCCATGTAAACTGCTCTATGAGCCTTGCTCAGGATCAACATCCTCAACTCGTCGTTTGGCAGTACGTAAATCTGACTTCTAAACCTCAATAACCCATCGCTATCAAATGAAAATCCCTCGTATCGTGGTACCATCATGGTGTTTTGTCCGATAAAACCCTCGACCTCTTTGTACCAATCATCATCACGCTGTAAAGTGAGAATCTTCTCACGTAGATTCGTCTGAAGAGGCAACACCGAAAAGATGCGCGGCCTCCGACTCAAAGCATCCACCACTCGGTTCACTGTTCCCTTTATGTAAGTAATCTCGAAGTCGTATTCGCTAAGCAATTCCATCCAACGCCGTTGTCGCGCGTTTAGGCCGCTTTGCGTAAAAATGTGTTGTAGTCCACAATGATCAGTCTTTAATTCAAATTTTCATCCAACAAGGTAGTGTCTCCATACCTTCAAGGCATATACGATGGCTAATAACTCCAAATCGTGCGTCGCGTAGTTCTCCTCATTCCTTCTCAGTTTCCTCGAAATGTAAGCAATCACTCATCCGTCTTGCATCAAGAATCCGCCCAAACCTTCCTTGGATGCGTCAGTGCATACCAAGAAGTGTGCATCCATGTCAGGGACATTTAGTATCGACGCTGTGGTCAACAACTCTTTAAGCCTCCGAAATGCTTCCACGTATTTCTCGGTCCAAACAAACTTCTTGTTTTTCTTTTGCAATTCCGTGATTGGATTTGCTATCTTCGAAAATCCCTCGACAAACCGTCGATAGTATCCTGCTAAACCCATAAAACTATGCACTTCTATGACATTCGTCGGCGTAGGCCATTCCATAATAGCCTCAACCTTGGCTGGATCCACAACGATACCTTCGCCGGAGATGACATGCCCTAAGTAGTGAATCCTCGATTGATAAAAAGAGCATTTGGACAACTTCCCATACAATTTGTGCTCTCGTAGACACTATAGTACCAAGCGCAAGTTCTCGTCATGCTCCTCCGTCGTTCGAGAGTAGATCAAGATATCGTCAATGAATACTTGGACGAACTTGTCCAAGTACTCGCGGAACACCCCGTTCATCAAACTCATGAATACCCCTGGGGCGTTTGTCAGTCCAAACGGTAAAACAATAAACTCGTAATGTCCAAATCTCATCTTAAAGGCGGTCTTAGGGACGTCATCCTTCTTGATCCGTAACTGGTGATACCCTGATTGCAAATCGATCTTGGAGAACACTGTCACACCCTTCATTTGATCAAACARATCATCAATTCTTGGTAAGGGATACTGATTCTTGATCATAGCCTTGTTCAGTTGACGGTAGTCAATGCAAAGCATCCATGATCCATCCTTCTTTCGTATGAAAATAACTGGTGCACCCCACGGTGACACACTATGGCGTATCAGTCCTAGGTCCAACAACTCCTTCAGTTGCATTTTCAGCTCTTGCAACTCCAGGGTCGACATCCGATAAGGCGTTCTAGCTATCGGTTCGGTCCCCGGTTTCAGGTCTATGGTAAACTCCAATTCCCTTTCCGACGACATCCCAGGTAACTCCTCTAGAAATACGTCCGCAAACTCCTTCACCACCGGAAGGTGTTCTAGACCTTCCGCTACTCCCTTTTCGTTTAGCATGAGGATCACATAAATCTTGCACCCCTTGCGCATACTTTTTTTTAATTGTAAGGAAGAGACGAACCTCAGGGAAACTCCCTGGTTTCGGCCTACAATCCCACGTCTCTATCCCTCATCATCAACCAAGCTCAACCATTTCGTCTTACAGTTGAGTATCGCCTCATGTGATTCCAACCAATCCATACCAATCACGACGTCATAAGATCCTAAGATCGTGACGTACAAGTTGACTCTCGTGACAAACTCTCCCAGGTTAAGGGAACAACCCATAACCTTTCCTCCAACCTTCTGTTTGGCTCTCGAAGCCATCTCGACGAAGCTAAACTCGTCCTGTTCGACTGCCTTTACCTTAATCCTTTTTATCGCTGCACCAAAAATGAAACTCTCAGTAGCACCTGGGTCTATCAAAATACTAAGGGTCTGGTCAGTGACAATACCTGTCGTCTCGAGCACAATCGACTGATGCTCTTCCTGGCGGTTATTCACTGCTACATGAATCCGATGGGCCTTGCCCATATCTCCCACGATAGTGGGTCCGGCCGATCCGGACGTTCTGGTCCTCTCCACCGGACAGTCGCGCTGGTAGTGTGGCTCCCCACACGTCCAACACCCCTTCTTCAACCCAGTAGTCCTGGTACCCGAAGTAGAAGATGACGACCCACCAACCTGGAACCCTGGTCTGTTTTGCTGAACATGCCTAATTTGCTGTTGCTGCGGGCGACGCTGTTGCTGATGCTATGGTCCCTGATAAGGTGTCTGTTGCTGAGGTGGCGGTCGTCGGGGTGTAGTGTAAGTGGATCCCCTCTGGAATCCACGATATCCCGGCGTGTGTCTCGTTGGTGTCTGGTGCTGCATGGTTCCAGAGGAACCCTGCCCTGCTGGTCTCACTGGAGTCCTGGTATGAACCCCACTGATAATCTCCTGCTCTGCTATGAGGGCCTTCTGGATGATGTCGTGCAAGGTTTGAGGCATCAAAATCCTAACCTTTGCACGCAGGCTGCCGTTAAGGCCAAACAAAAACCGATTGACCTTAAGTTTCTCTGAGTTAAGGTGCGGAGCATACCAGAGCAGCTCCATAAAATGTGGCTCGTACTCAGGCACCGTACGACCCCCCTGTCGTAAAGCGTTGAACTCATTGAGCTGATGCTCAATGAATTCCTCTGAAAGATACCTCTCTCGCAACCGTTCCTCGAACATTTCCCATGACACGTCTTCAAAGGCCATGTTTAGTTGCGGTAGGAGCGTCTTCCACCATAGAAGAGCGCTCCCCTTCAGTTGAAAGACCTCCATGCGGACCTTCATGTTGGAGGTATAATCACGAAGTGTGAAGCACATCACCATGTTCTCCAACCATGCCTCGGTGGCTGCGCCGTCCGAGGCACCAAAGAACTCGGTAAATTTGACCTTCTTGAGTTCACGGTGAATGCTACCAGTAACAGCCGGTGCGGGCGATGGAACCTCAGAAGGTGCCGACGCCCTGGCCTCATCTCTATCCAACTGTCTGATCAATGCCTCAGACATGCACTGAAAAGATCTCATCATCCCAACAACATTGCCAACTGCTATCTGCTCCTGTCCGAGAACCTGCTCGCCTCCCTGGGGGTTAGACCCCTCAGGCGTGGATTCTACTGGAGGCGTCACACCTCCTCCCCTAACACCCCTTCGTCTGTCTCCGTGGCGTCCTCTAACCATGATTACCTACACGCACACAATTAACTCGATCAACAACAGTATAATCAAATCAAATCATGTCACGAAAGCCGTAGCGAATCCCAAGTCGCGGTTCGAACCCGCTCTGATACCATATGTAACGAACCCCCTCGTTACATCGAAAACCTCTTATAACAAGTGCAATTTTTTTTTGTGTGTATGTGTGTGCGTGCGTGTACATGGGAAATAACACATCCGACTCTGCGTCGCCACCCAATGACGAACAAGACGCAATCCACGGTGAACACCACAAGACGACATAAGACGCACAACAAGTAACTGCATGCAATAAACAACAATCAAACGACTATAAAAAGACTGACTTCCCACCCATCCTACCCTGCAATGGTTAGGACCTCCAAGACACATAAGCAATGCTCAAGCCCAGGTTCCCATCGATTTTAACCATTTAAGGTCTTGGCTCGCGACTGTTTTGAGGAATAGGGAGGTGTCTACATCCCGCCCAACTCAACAGACCAAGCCTACTAAGCTAAGGACAATCATCCTAGAAACTCAACAATAAAAACAAAGGTAGCTAGAACATTTACAATAAGCAACC
Organism: Picea engelmannii; assembly: GCA_009831015.1. Lineage (NCBI taxonomy): Eukaryota > Viridiplantae > Streptophyta > Pinopsida > Pinales > Pinaceae > Picea > Picea engelmannii. The sequence continues at coordinate 145,134 of ML777693.1, read as the reverse complement.
AAGCACATCAAATTTACATAACCAAATGTAACCCTCTACTTATTTTAAACACCGACACCCTCAACGGGCAACGCAAGCTAGGACGACTTCGTCAACACCCCAAAATCATGTTGCTCGAGCACAAAGTCTAAAGGCGAAGGAGCGAACTAATTTACATTAAATGCTTTCTTTTTAATCAACTCTAGTAAAACAATACCTCCTAAGAATTGAACAATCACCTCTAGAAGTTATAATAAAACCATATCCCCTATTGCATTAAACAATACCCAAATTGTGTTAATCAGTATCCAATTTGTATTAAGGCGATATTCAGTTGGTATCAACATTACCCAATTATACTAAAACAATAATCAATCATATTAGACGATGTCCACTTTATTATAAGACAATACTCAAAGTACATTAAGACATTACCCTCTAAACAATAATTAAACAATACAAAATTACATGAAGGCCATACCTGCTAACATTTATATCAAGACAAACCTGCTAACATTTATATCAAGACAAACCTGCTAACATTTATATCAAGACAAATTCCTCTTATGCCAATTATAAGGTAGATTTTCTAGATTTATTAGGTCTCTAGCATTTACAACAATTTTGATCTATAAGGAGTGATAGATCCAAATTAAACTGTTAGGTGACCTGCCCAACTATAAAAACTAAATGCAAGGAACTGTATTAAAAATTATCTTAAGAGATGTGACAACAATATCCATGATTCACATTGAACCTATATAAATATTTTTAATACTTGCATAAGCATTTCATAACAACATTGTTTTCATATTTAAACTAGTCAATTAAAATTGGTCCATAATGCGCTCTGAAATCTATCAATCATCAATTCCTATCGGCATTAATCAACAACAATTAAGGCCCAGTGCATAAAAACTACTCACAATTAGTTCGCCAAACAAACATACCTAACAACTGTCAACAAGTGGTTCTGTCCGGGCTGGCGTGTCACCTACGATCCAGCACTAAGGTGGGTAAGGTTAATGCACTGACCAAAATCAAAGGGAAAGGTGTTGACTGCAGGAAAGGGTACTGCCTACAGATTAGGAAACACAGGCCCAAGGGAAACAAGTGGCATTAACTTTTAAGGGTAATCCTGACATACACACTATGTTAGACACACATCAGGACATAATTAATAATACCCTATTAAACTATTCAAACAAGGACAAATTTGAGGGAACACGTTCCATTCTATCGACGAGTTTTTCTGAAACGTAAGGGCCAACAACCAATTAGAGAACCATAAGCTCAATCGGCGTCCAGATTGTAAGGACCAACAATTTTTCTTGTCAGGAAGGTGAGGAGGGGAACGCGTGGGCAACTAACGACTTCAGGCGAGTTTGTGGAGGAAAAAAAAAAGAAACGCGGAGGTAAAGGTAAGACAGTCTGCTCGCAATTCAACCGAAGGTAAACTAAGTGCCGCTAGTGAGTAGTGACTGATTAGTTGTACCTAACCGTCGTCCTCCCCCCCACAACACGCATGAAGTACCATAAAAAAAAGGGGCAAAGAAAACGCCCAAGAGGGAAGTTTCTCAGAAAAGAAGCTCAACAAAACTTAAGTAACTAAATCGCCAATCCAACCAAAAACCAAGGAATGGCACACCAAAACGCAAGGAGTTATTACATAACAATGAAGAGATGGGTAATCCACGAAATTCAGAGAGGTGTAAGACAAAACACAGAGTTTAAAAGGGTTGAAATGCGTGGGTTTCAATCGCTGAGATTGGTAACCCAAAAACACAAGGATTACACAGAGAAAACATAAATTAGGCAGTTTGGAAAAAGTGGGTGTATCCTCCACCATATCGCCCAGGTAAACCGACCTAGAAACACAGAAAAAGTACACCACAACTCAGCGAAATACCAACCCAAAAGGCAGAGGTTATGGTTGAAAACCGCGACATCTTTTAGAGAAATATAACACCAAATACAGAATCTGGGTGGTCGAAAAATGTGGGCATCCTTCCCAGTTCGCAGAGAAACATAAACACAAAGCAGATGAAAATTAATACCAACACGCATTCCCTTAAACAAAACACAAACGCCGAGATACGTTCAAGGTGTAAAAAAAATGGCTAGTGTTGATTCGCAGGGGTTTCCTCCCTGAAACACATGGAACACAAACAACAAAAACCTAGACAAATGGACATCAACAAATACAGAGTTGAGGTGCGAGGAAGTGATGCAACACAGTCAAGAAAAAAAAACAATGCAGAAGAAAGCATACAAAAATCGTTATCCCTTAAGCATTAAAAATCGCAGAGATGGAATGAGGATCTCGGCCTTGACTGACAAGTACAAGAGTTGCGCTACAGGAAAGGGCGTATGGTCATTAAACAGATATGGACAACGGGTAGACGCTTCAGAAAAATAACTTACACGACACATAAACTCATCCAATTTTTTTTTTTACTAAAGGATGCAACTAAACTACCTCTAAGTTGGCTTATAAATAAAATAACAAAGTAAAATTACTATCCAAAACTCAGCACAACTTTCGTCATCAAGGGAATCATATACAAAAATTTAACAATTTTTCTTTTATTCTTAAACCAACAACGCACTTGCGTACCTGTGATCGACGGTGAACAACCCGAAGACGCTATCCCGCACTTGAGCTCTGTGCCACTCCCGCTCGTCGACCGCCGAGACCTCACCGGTACCTCCCAGCCAATCGCTAGGGGTACTTTGCTTCCCCCTTAGCCCCCCGAGCCGCAAAGGGGCCACACACTATCCAGATGGTATGTCTAGCTTCCCAACTCGCCTCGCAAGGCCGAGCTACCACTCCTATCCGAGCTAGAAAATCCCAACTCCCGACAAGTAATCAGTCAAGTCACAATTCCGGCAGTGTAACGTTACGCTAACAACCGATCCCTTTCTTCCTCATCTTCCCTTTCTTTTATAGAGTTGTCCGAACCTCACACTTTCCCTAAATCACTTTTAAATTAAGTTTTAATAAAAATATTCTAAATATTCTCCTTTGCACAAGTGTCGTCCATCCCCCTCTTTCCTCCAATAATTATTTTCTTTAAATTATTAATTGAATCATTTCCCTCACCCACCTAGAGTTGCTCCTAAATTTCCTCCTAGGTGTTCATATATCCCCTTACATGTTTTAAATAATTTCCCTAAAAAGAAGTTGCTAAATTAGCTCAAATTAGAAGGTTCTTAATTGCAGATTCCTTACTATGTTGACCTTTCTTTTTACCATATGTCCCCTTCTTTCCTTTATTATTTTTCCTCCATTCCTTAGTTTCCTAATTTTTATTATTCCCTTCTTTCCCCTTTTTATGAAAGCCAAAATGGCAGTTGCGCTATTAAATCTTTCCCTTTTTATTATTTATTTAATATCTTTTGTACTTTCACAAGTTAAGAAATAATTTCTTCTTTGCAATTTTTGAATCCACTAGTTTTAATTAAATTCTTACTCTCTTCATTTACCCCAAGAATTTTATGAAGACTAAACTATTACTTAAGTGGGTTTTAGTTTAAATTTTTATTTTTATTCTTAGGGTCTTTTTCTTAAGGTTAGACTAAATTTTACCCTAGAGAAGTTTTAGACTTAGATTTAGATTCTGAACGGGGCGACAAATATTTAGGGAAGTTATTTAAGAATTTCTTAATGTGTTAAAAGTCTTAGGGCCATCTAGGTTTGTTCCTTCATCAACATCAATGCGACGTGCCCTTCAGGACGCACCATGTTCTCCAAGGGTGCCACTCACCTCGTTCGTTTCTTTTGCGTGACGTGCCCTTCAGGATGCTCCAAGGGTGCCACTCTCTTCTTGTGTTTCTTTTGCGCGATGTGCCCTTCAGTATGCACCACGTGCTCCATGGGTGCCACTCGCCAACTTGAATGATTGGTAGAAATCTATAACCCCTGGAGTCAACACTCCTCCAGGTGAACTTGTGGGAGACTAAGGGCTCTAAGGAATAAGGCCCCCGCCTTATTGCGCGCCCCTTAGAATCATCGTGAGCGACTGTCGCAGTCTACCCTCATGGCATCGTGGATCCTCTCGAACTAGGTAATCGTTAACCTA
>ML777693.1:101415-140844 GCA_009831015.1 Picea engelmannii | reverse complement strand
CTCCATATGTGAGTCTGGTCGGCAAGCTATCGTCAGCCTGCATCATCAACAATCGTGTCAGAACATGTCCACATCAATCATCAAATCAATGAAATATCACAGTAAATAAATCAACCCAAATAGCACACTCCCTGACTCAATCCGGAGTCTAAGGGGTTCCATCGATGCCTCTGCATCCTCAAGGTACAAAACCCTGCACACTCAATAAAACTGAGTCAATAGCACCTGTCTATGTCAAAGATGTAAAACATCATGTCATCTATCATAATGCATCATAATCAAGGATAAATGTTTTTAATATCATAAATGTCCAGATCACTTGTGAGCAAGTGTCCTCAAAGAATAAGTTTTCTCAGTGCGCCAGAGCGGGATGTTACAAGAGGGTAAGGAGATGAGAGGGGACAAGGGTAATTTGTAGGTGGAGGAGGGATAAGGGTGACATAGGGTGATGTAGGTGGGAAGGTAAAGTGTAGCCAGTGAATTTAGGAGAATGGCGGGTTCACAGGGATGGGAAGGTGAAGGAAGTAAGGAGATGAGTCCGCCAACCCACGAACCCGATGAGGAGACGAGGGAAGAGTCCCAAAAATGTCTAAGTGTGGAGGCTAGTGGAGCGTATGGGATAAGAGAGGTAAAGTATGGAGATAAAGATGTTGAGTGAAAATTCTAAGTGTTGAGTATGAAAGAAAATAAGAGAGGAGAGGAGAAGAGTTTGAAAATGAGACTAAGTATGAAAGAGGTGTGTCCTTTTTTTTCTTAAACTTTAAACTTAGATATCTTGAGCATATGAACTCAGATTTCTGATTTGAAAAAAGTGTGGAGAAGCTGAGAATGAGGTTGCAGAATGAACCTATAAAAGTTAAAAAACAAATGTTCTATTTTGATATCAAGGATTTTATGAATCCAAGAGCGAGAAAATATAGATGACCAAATTTTGGTCAACAGTTTTCAAGACGATTATTGAGGTTCAACCTTTCCTCTATTTTATTGTGAGTAAAATAAGACCCGCACTTCAATATTTTGTTTATAATTCTCAAATAATTTCATGACACAGGTAAATTTGTTGTTATTTATTCTATTGGAAAGGAAGTAATATTTATCTTTATTGGATACACTGCTTCTTGTTTCCAATTTTGTTTATCTCAATTCTTCTTTCCACATTATTAAACTATGAATGAAATTTATGAATGAGATCAAGCCTCTTTTATTTCTGGTGGTCATTGATGGAAATCTCAGATTATAACTAGGGATTAAAGATCTTATAATAAATTGAATATTTTCTTTGAGATGCCTTGATATTGTTTTTTGAGCCTAGAACAATCTCAGGAACAACAGTTTGTATGAATGGTTGGTTATTCCATTTGGTTTATACAACACATTGACTACATTTATGAGACCAATGAAAGATGTTTTACGCCCTTATCTAGATTCATTTGTTATTGTCTATTTGGATGATATACTGATTTATAGTGCTACCTAGGAGGACCACATCTCACATCTTATGCAGGTGTTAGAGACCTTGAAGAAGACCAACTGCTCGCCAATCTCAAGAAATGTGAGTTTTCTCAGCATTTTTTGGTGTATTTGGGGTATGTGGTCGGTGGAGGGGATCTCAAGATAGATCTCGCAAAGATGGAGGCCACCATGAAATGGTCAGTTCCTACAAATGTCACTGAATTTGGGATTTTTGTTGGGGTAGAAAAATACTTGCAGAAGTTCATAGCTTCATTTTCAATAGTAGTTGCACCATTCCATGCCATAAAATCCAGTGGTAAGATTTTCTAGTGGGGGAAGAATCAACAAAAGGTTTTTGATGAGATCGAAATAAAGATCAATCAAGCACCAATGCTCACACTACCAAACTTGTAGAAGCCCTTCGAAGTGGAGACATATGCAAGTGGGTATTCCATGGGAGCAGTACTAATGGAGGGAGGAAGGCATGTATGCTATCATTTTGAATCATTTCATGGGACGGTTCTCAACTACCCTACCTATGACAAGGAGCTCGATGCCTTGGTACAATCTGTCAAAAAGTGGAAACACCATCTAATGATAAAGGAGACCATCATCCACACATATCACCAACCACTACAATATTTCCAAGCTCGGAGTAAGCTACAACAAAACATTCATTACAAGTGGATGAGTTTTTTACAACAATTTCATTTGGTCATACAATATAAGAAGGGTAGCACAAATAAGTTGGTAGACATGCTTTCACGACCACCCACATCTAAGGTTACAACTTTGGGAACTCTGATTCACATGGAGCCCTTTACCCATGATGCATATAAAGAGGCATACACAGAAGATGAGGACTTCAAGTAGGTGTTTCAGCAGCTACATGGAAAAATTCATATAGAAGAAGGTGAATGAAAGGTTGACTATCATTTCAAGAATGGTTTACTCTACAAGCTCGACAAGATTTGTGTTCTTAAAGGTAAACGATTTAATCTTATCAGAGAGGCTCACACCTCCAAGGTTGTAGGACATTTTGGTGCTAGGAAGACAATTGCCAACTGACAGAGGTATGTGTACTGGCCTATAATGAAAGAAGATGTAACACGATATATTAGAGGATGTATACTTTGTTATACTTGTAATCCAAATAATATGAAGCAAGGTCTATACCACCCCTTCCCTATACCCACTCAACCTTGGGAAAGTATTTCCATGGATTTTCTGGGAGGTTTACCAAAAACCAGGAAGGGACGTGACTATCTATTTGTGGTAGTTGACAGGTTCAACAAAATGTGCATTCTCATGCCTTGTAAAAATACCATCAACAAACAAGAAGAAACAAACATGTTCTTTGAATGGGTCTGGGTGCACTTTGGGATACCAAGGAGCATCATCTCAGATAGAGATACCATATGTCTCAATGCATTATGGACTATATCGTGGGAGAAGATGGACACTAAGTTGAATAGGTCAACAACATTCCATCCACAAACAAATGGGTAGACGGAAGTAGTCAACATGATTTTGGTGCAACTTTTGAGAGGTTACAATCAGAAGCACCCGAAGACCTAGGATGAAAATATGATATATATACAACACTCTTATAACATAGAATTCCACATTTCTACTGGTAAGTCACCTTTTGAAACTTTCTTTGGATATTTTCCACCTTCACCCTTAGATGTTGTATATGGACAACAATGAGGAGTGAGGGAGGACCTCACATGAGATGCATTAAAAGCAAAAAAAAATGTTGAGAAGATCAGGTCTATCCATTTGCAAGTATAATAGACACTGAAGAAGTCATATGAAAAGTACAGGGCCAGGCATGACCATCACATAACAAAGAGAACATTTAGAGTGGGAGACATAGTATGGTTACAACTAAATAAGGAAAGACTATAGGGTCCTGGTAAGGAGATCAAGGATATGCAGTATGGTCCTTTTGAGGTATTGGAAAAGGTGGGAGACAATTCCTACAGACTCAGTCTACTCCCATACATGCACATTTACTCATTAGTGAATGTGGAAAATATCAAACTCTATGAGCCTTCCATGTTGAATTAGGAGGATGAGAAGGTCCTACCTTCCATAGAGGGCTTAGCACCAGATGATCACGCAGAGTTAGTAGAGGAAATTTTTTTGTGGAACTAGTCCATAACTACAATATAGGAGTAGCATGACCTTTGGTAGATTGGGTTGAATGGACAACTTCCAGGAAAAGAAAAATGGTACTCCAGGGAGAAGGTAGAGGAAAAATTTCCTCACCTTATTCAGTAAAGATTTTGGTGACCAAAATTCTCCCTAAATGGGGAGGTATGATCCATATTGGATCATTATATTATTTTTCATCTATCTCAATGCTTCCAAAGTGGAAACAATTGGAGGAATCAACTTGCAGGGTCATTTTATTGGCAGGTCCTAGTTTGGAAAATTGGGGTTCAGAACCTTCCAGATCCATTTTGAGGAATTAAACGACATTTTTGGGGGTCTGGTGTCTAAAACTTATGTGCACTCCCTAGACGGTCTTCTACATCCCGTGACCTTTACAACGGTGCAGACCGTGTGTCAATCGGATTTCGTATGCAAAAGTTATGCCTCCCACAAGTTGACCTATCATGTTGACCACCATGGTACGAGAGGATGCCATGTCAACCCCCATTACTCATGCATATGGGGCTAGCCACATGAATAATTTCAAGTATATTCTAGAAGGTTCAAAACCATACTATAATTGAGGGTTGAGGAAGTAAAAAACCTACCCCTAGATGGATATCGGGCTATGTTAAATACCCGACCACTAGGAGGATAAGAGGTTCCATTCTATGTTATTGTATTTTGTTCCATAGCAGAGCATAACAACTGGGAGTGGGAAATTAGAGAGCATAATAGAGGGGGTTAATGTTCTGTAGCAACCTAACATGCCACAGGTCCAAGGTAACTCCATAAACAATGACTTCTCCTTTGTACATGCATTATTTCCATACCAGAAAAAATAGAGCAGATCAACCTCACCTTCTAGCTGAGTTTTCTCCTGTAAGGGTTTCCCAAATAAAATATTTGTGTCATTTTGTGGATGGTGTGTTATTGTATTTTATTGTTCTCTATTTTCTGTATTTTATCTATTTCATGCATAAGAAGAAGTTCAATGACTAAATATTCTGGAATCTAAAGTAGTTTTAACCTTCATAGTGTAGATTTCAATTTTGTTTATCAGATTTGTTGTGATGAACTGTTCTAGTGGAATATCCATGATAGTTTACAGACGAAGAATTCATAAACTTAGGAGACATGGTGGAGAATTATCTTCATCGGTATTTTCTAGACTCTATTACATCGTTTAAGCTTCCTCAATTCATGGGCACATGATTTGAAAACATGGATCCCAGTGAGCTTTGTAACATAAATCTCTCTCTCTAGCATTATGAGAGAACTCTTTGTGGGTTATCTACCTCCTTCCGTGCCCACATTGAAGAGTATCATAAAATTGAACACAACCTCAAATTTAAAATTGAATTCCTCATGGGAATGTTGGTCACACAGAAGGAGCAGTTGGATGTACTGTCAACACAAGTTCGAGAACTAAGACATCATAAGGGAACTACAAGTTTTGGACAACAACAAGAAATGTTTGCAACTACTTCTCCCATAGGATCAAATTGGCTTCAACTGACCTTATCCCACGCCTTTCCAGACAGTGAGAAGTAGATGCATCCTCCACAGCCTCTAGGACCATTGAAGCAAAAAGATGGAACATTACAATTCTAAATTTCTCTAATCTATTCTAAATCTATGGTAGACCTATCTTCTTTAGTCTATTTTCTGAATTTAGTGTTAGCTGGTATATTGTACGCTCCTGTACAATTTTGGGCTTGAAATAATTTTTGGACCATCTAAAAAGTCTCATTAGGATTTGGACAGTAAAATCATGGCAGGTTGCCCTTTTGTAAAGCTTTATTGTGTGCCTCAACTACAACCTTTTAATTAATACAAATTTCACAGTCTTTGTTAAAAAAAAAGGCACCAAGTGATTAGGACGATGATAGAGTAGGGAAATCAATGGATTTCCATTTCATTGAATTATTTGAGAGAGTACCATTGTTTTCCTATTGTACTTAGAATATAAACACAATCCATTCATTAATCATTAGTAGTGCTCATAATATAATTTTTCATGCATTGGTATCAAGGTCTAGGTGATTAGGAATACCATAGAAGTAGGGTAATCAAACAAAATCAATATAATAACCTAAAGTTACGAGGTCAAGCTCATGATTACTAATAAATTGAACGAGGATCCCTAAATCTCATGGATGTGTGCATCATAATGTAAATAATAAATGTTTGTATATATAGATCCTTATATGTTTAGATATGTATTTATTATCATTAATGAAATATTGATACCAAAATCAAGTGGCAATTTATAATTTTTTATTTTATTTTTTCCAACAATTTTCCTATCAGTTTATTATTTTTAACTAAATATAAAATAAAGCCACTAAATTTCATATTTAAAAAAAATATTTTTAAATTTTTAAATGTAAATATTACAAAACATTTAAAAACATGATAAAATTTCTTAACTACTCGTACATATTAGAAGACTAAGTGGTAGAGCCTATCCACCATGCAGCAACCCAATGATTGGGAGGTTGTTGCATGGTGTATTAATTATAGTGAAATGTATGTCCATCCCATGCGGATCATGGCATGATAAAACTAGGAACTTGTGCAACCCGTCTTTCGTTTCTAGTTTAAAACTAGTCGTTTCACCTTTCAGGAACTGTCCATTTACCTCTTAATCATTGATCATCACGGCTTGTCACTCGCCGTCACCATAGCATGTCACTCGCTATCTTCATTCATGGTTGTCGATCGTTCTGACACAAAAAGATTCTCCAAATCTAGGCTCAAATTTGGTCTCAGCTGGATGAATAGATTAGATTAGCAACAAAAATGATTAATTTAATGGCTCGGGCTTTGTCTTGTGTTAGGTGGATAGGATCTACCTTGTGTTAATTGCAACATAGTTAATGGATGTATGTGTAAATAGAGATCTTTATTTCAAATTTGAATTTTCCTCCATTTCTTGGGAGCCTTGGATCATCCAAAATCCGAAACCCCATTTCGAGTGCCTCATTGCCCATATATCTCCAGAAGAGGGCGGGTGCCTGCCCTTGTGCATCATGAGAGACATGTTATTGGAATGTAAAATGGACGTGGGAACATGTTGGGAATACCATAAAGGCTGTGGAAATGAATCCTAAAATTAAAATGAAGAAACAAATGTAGTATTGGTGAAGACAATATTTTGTAATTATTATTTAGAGGAATTCAATGACACTTAAATTGATGAAATCAATTCATTAGTATTGGGATGAATTCAACTCCACTTAATTGGATGAAGTGGATACTTACACTACATTAATATTAAAATCACTCCACCTCCCCACTCCACCCAAACCCTAGAACAATGTTAGGGGTGTATGGGAAGTGTATGAGGGGAGGGGGAGGAGGGTGATGAGGAGGAGTGATTCTAAGAAATGCAAAAGAAATGCACCTGCCCTTGTGTATGGGAGAGGTAGGAGGGTGGTAGAGAAGGATAATGACTAGCAGAGGGACAATTCCAAGAATCACCCCATTACTCCTCAAAAGCTGGATACGACAATAATAGATATCAAAAAAATATAAAATAAAACAATTAAAAATATCAAATATTAAAAATACAAGTTTATATTTTTAAATTATTTAATAGACAATATTTTAATTTAATAAACACAAATTAATTTACAAAGAGTTATCATAAATATAAAATTAAAATAAATCTCTTTTAAATTAAAATAATTTATATTTCAACTTTTTATTTTTATTTTATTTTATTATTATTATTTCTTCATTAATTTTTTTTATCACAAATCTAAAACTAAAATAAGTCTATTTTAAATTAAAATAATTAAAATAATTAAAATTTTAAATTTTATTTTATTATTATTAATTTTTTACACTAAATATACAATTATTGTTTCTTAATTTTTTTTTTTCTTTTACATATTAATCTATCATATATTATGACAAATTTTCAATAAAATATTATTTTTTACCAAAGTTTCCTTATTTTTTTTTTTAAATCTCTTGCAAATTTAGAATTCACTCGAATTGAGTGAACATCATTGATAGCCTTATCTTGGTTTCACAATTGAATATGCTAGTGACTTCAACGCATATTGATCATTGCTTTTTTTTTTTTTGATTCAATGTGAGGTTGAGAAGTATTTTGACAATAATTGATAAATAATTGATATAGTTTGTAATTTTTTTTTATTTAAATGTAGGTTGAAAATTTATTTTAATAAAAAATTAAAAAATAAATTTTAATACATTATTATAATATTTAAACATAACATTTTATTTAATTTTTTTTAAAGATTTTTTATTTAATAATAGTCATGTTTATTTATTATTATAATAATTTCTATTTATTTCTATTCTTTTATTCACCTATAACTAAATACATTTATAATACACTAGAAATAAGGAATAAATTATAATATTTTTTATACATTTACAACATAATAGAAATAATCAATAAACTATAATATTTTTAATTTTTAAATTATATAGTTAAATACTTTTCAAAGTACAAAACTATCATATATTATCATATTTTTATTTTTATTGAGTATTATAATTTAGTTAAATTTTAAAAAACAAAATTGATATTTTCATTTTCTCTATAAAAATATAAAATTGATATTTTGAATAATCTTATTCCTGTTATTTTATTTATTTTTAGAAAATAAACATCATTTTTATTATAAAAAAAATAATAACGATTAAAAAATCCATAAAACATAATTAAAAAAAAATATTCACTTTAGAAATATTTTCAACCATACTCAAAATATAAAAGAAACAATTTCCATATCTTTTATACAATATTACAAACTTAAAAAAATAAATCTTATTTATAGTGTTTTTGCAATTTTGTGATAAGCTAATTATCATTTAATGTTTTGATTAAAAGTGAAATAATATGAGGATTTGTAAACAATTATCAATAATTATTAATTTTATGATATATAAAACATGTTTGTTATCTTTAATTTAAAATATTACACGGATCAAATGTATTAAAAAAGACACTGAGATCTTAATTTTGGAAGTTATGAAAATGATGAAATAGGTTCATTATTATTGGAACAAATTTAATTCCACTTAATTGGATGAAGTGGAAGCTTACACTACACTAATCCTAGAATCTCTCCACCCCATTTTACTCAAACCCTAGAACAATGTTGGGGTGTATGGGAAGTGTACGAGGGGAGGACAAGGGTAGAATCTATCCACCCCCCATTCCACTCAAACCCTAGAACAATGTTGGGGTGTATGGGAAGTGTACGAGGGGAGGACAAGGGGTGATTAAGAGAAATTTCACATAACCTACTGTATGGAAGGGGTAGGAGGGGAATAAAGAGTGGGGCGATTCCAAGAATCATCCCGTCCCACCCCCCACACACAATTGGTTTCTTTTTATTTTTTCTAAAGTTTTATTTGTTTATTTATTTTTAATTTATTGAAAAAACATTTTTTTTTAATTATTAGATTATTATTTATTTTTTTGAATTTTTTTTTTTTGTTTTTCACATTTTATTTTATTTATTTATTTTTAGGTCTCCATTGGGATAGATTTGTGTATATATCACTAGATTTAATTGTGTTAACATGACTCCTTGGGTCAACTGAAAGTCCTATACATGTGGAGAAACTAGTGGCACCAGTGGTGTGAAGAAATGATGTTTTTTTATCTTTCTAGTTTGGAAGGGTCTCCCTAACCTCCTTGTTTCCCTTGGATGGAACAAATTTCAATCTCATGTGGAACTTCACAATTGCATTTCGACCGATGTCCAAGTAGAATTGTGATGAAACCATAGAGAGATCGAGCTTTGTGGTAATCTTTTCTACAAACAAATCTCCTCTTTAGTATGGGTAGAATCAAGTTCCATTAGAGGTGCTCTGGTACCTATCATGTACAGTTCCATTTCATGATAGCAAGTAACTTGGTAGTATAATCAATACTATTCTTACACCTAACGTAGTCAACCATGAAATTCTCCCCATCCTTCCAATTACCCCTCAAACCAAAACCTTCTATGTCAAAATTAACTTATGGTCCATTAAAGTTCTGAGGTTAAAGTTCATGAGGTTATAGTTCTTGAGGTCATAGATCCGGAGGTCAAAGTTTTTGAGTTCATAGTTATTGAGTTCAAAGTTCCTAAGGTCAAATTTCATGACATGTACAAGTTCGTTGATTGGTTATGGCTTGTGAAAAAGGTGGAGCAACGAGTTTCAATATGGGTCAACCGTCTTCTTTTCTTGGGGGGGGGGGTTAGTCTTATTAAAATCAATTTTCGAAGGTATTCTTGTTTTCTGGATGTCAATTGCAGTTTCCCTAAAGGGATTCTCACGAAGATATGAAAAGTCAACCTCCAATTTTTGTGGTCTAGTTCAAAACACTCAGGGGGTATTCCGTTGGTCAAGTGGAATAAGGTGGCACTCCCTAAGGAACTCAGTCGATGGGGCCTAAAAAATATTTACCATTTCGCCCAGGCTCTCGCGACCAAGAGCTTATGGAGGCTCTCAACCAAAAATTATGTGTGGGGAAGGGTTCTCAAATATAAGTATCTCAAAGGCCTCTCCATGGATGACTGGTTTCGATTTCCAATAAAATATTTCAAGGGATCTATTGTCTGGAAGGATTTGGTTCTGGCCTTCCCAATGGTACGACAATGCACTGCTTGGCATATAGGAGGTGGTAGATTGGTTGGGATTGGTGAAGACCCCTGGTTGGTGGATGAAAATGATTTTCACTTGTCATATACCCTTCTGAAGGTCCTTCATTCAATGAACATATTCTCCTTAGCAGGAGCTCGGGCTTAGGTTCCAAAATCTATTTGAAGGGCGGGCAGGCGGTCCACACTATATCTGGGCTTGGTTGATGCAAATACAGTTGAATGTGATAATTTTGTTGGGAAGTTGGTTTCTAATTACATAATTATACAAGATGGGGATACGAAAAAGTTATGTTGGTCCAAGAATCCTAAGACGAGTGAATTCACAGCTATAATAGGTTACAAAGCTTGGATGGAACCGTTCCTCATGATAGGAAAAAATTGGTGGTGGGGGGATTTATGGAAAACCCATGTGCCATTGAAGAATAGTATAACAATGTGGTTGGACTTGAATAATAAACTTTTAACATGGGAAGTGTGTCGTAAAAGAGGATGGATGGGACCTAGTTGGTGTATTTTATGTAAATACCATGAGGAAACTTATTTTCATATATTTATTGATTGTGTTTAGCAATCGAAGTAGTTGGGATCATGATGAAGGATCTCATGTCATCTTCCCTATGAAAGAAAACCTGTTTGGAAGAGTGGTTGAAGGATTGGTTATCTGATAATGTAGTTAAATGTTTTGAAGGTATGCCCAACTTTTTGGTTTCTAGTATTTTGTGGGCTCGGAACTCAAGTTTTTTCAAGAACAAGGACATCCCTCCAGAAGTCACAACTGTGATTATTTTGATCCTGTCAAAGGAATTCATGATAGACCTTAAAATAAAAGATCCAAGAGTTCTTGTCATGCCAAAGTTGGATTTTGGGATCTCGTGGGGATTCTTTGACAAGGCATGCTAGGGGTATCCTCTAGTTTTTGGTGTTAGGATTATTCTTTATGTGAGGAAAAATTACTATGTTCAAATTCGATATGCACCAAGGAGAGGGACAAATAATAGAGAATAATTCATAGCCCTTCAAACCCAGTTGGAGGTAGCTGAAAAAAAGACGTAAAAAAGCTCCAGGTATGGGGAAATCCAAGTTGGTTATCGATTGGGCATTTCAAAAGGCCTCAATTATGAATGTAAGGTTGGAGCCTTTGTTATGTGACATCAAAATTTCTATTCAATCCTTTAAATGTATAACATTTAGTCACATTTTTAGAGAGCTTAATGAAAAAGTTGAAACGACGAGTTTTAAACCAAAGTGAAATGGAAGACGGGTTGCACAGGTTCTAAGTTTTATCATGCCATGACAATTAATATTCAGTTAATGACAAATAATATTTTACTTTTAAATTACCACTATATCTCATTGCTTTATATTGAACCTCTCGACATATTACAATTCCAGTCTCTCTTTATGCAATAACATTAACATTCAATTTTATGATAAGCTTGCTTATCAATGTTGCAACGAGAAGTCAACTTCCGTAAATGTACATTTACAGAAGTTGGATTTAGTATCTACGTATATACAGAAGCACAAAAGTTTTTATGGAAACTAGCAACTTCTGTAAATGCGCATTTATGGAAATTGGCTTCAATATATGCGCATATACAAAAGCACATATATACTGAAGCCAACTTTCGTACATGCACATTTACAAAAGTTTGCGCAAGAAATATAAGTGGACTAAGGGGTAAGTTATAAGGGATTCATTAATTCAATGATATTATATTATGTGAGTTCATATTGAGGGTTTACAATTTAAAAAAAGAAAGTAGTGTATTTTCTATGATATATGGGCAAAAAGGGTATTTTAATATATTAAAAACATATAGATATTGGGGGAATTTAGAATTGGGTATCAGGGGTACATAACACCCTTATCAGGGTACCTAACATAACATATATTCAAAGTAAAATTCAATACCAAATTCAAACATAACATGTATTTTTCTTTAAATCTCACAACTAATATTCAATTAATGGAAATTAATTATTTGCTTTTAAATTGCCACTATATCACATTGTTTTATATTGAACCTCTTGAGATATTATGATTCAAGTCTCTCTTTTTGCAATAACATTAATATTCAATTTTACGATAAGCTTGCTTATAAATGTCACAGCGAGAAGCCGTCTTCCATAAATGCACATTTATGAAAGGTGGATTATGTAAATGCGCATTTACGAAAGTTGGCTTCCATATATGTGCATATACGAAAGTTGGCTTCCGTATATGCACATATATGGAAGTTGGCTTCTATAAATGTGCATATACTGAAGCTTCCATAAATGCACATATACAGAAGCCATCGTCCATATATGTGCATTTATGAAAGTTTTATTCAGTATATGCGAACATACATAAGCACACATTTACGAAAGCCAACTTTTGTAAATGCGTATTTACGAAAGGGTGCTTCAATAAATGTGCATATATGAAAGTTGGATTACGTATATGCATGTATACGCAAACACACATATATAGAAGCCAACTTCCATAAATGCATATATACGAAAGTTGACTTTCGTACATGCACGCTTCAGTATATGCGCATATACTGTATCCAACTTATGTAAATGCACATTTATGGAAGTTGGCTTCTATGTATGTGTATATACGGAAGCACACATATACGAAAGCCAAATTCTGTAAATGTACATTTACGAAAGGGTGTTTCTGTAAATGCGCATTTATGAAAGTTAGCTTCTGTATAAGTGTGTATACAAAAGCGTGCATATACGGAAGCCAACTTCCATAAATGTGCATATACAGAAGTTGGCTTTCGTATATGCATGCATATATGAAAGCATGCATATACAGAAGCCAACTTCCATAAATGTGCATATATGAAAGTTAGATTTCATATATGTGCGCATTTATGGAAGCACACATATATGAAAGCCAAATTCTGTAAATGTGCATTTACAGAATTTGACTTTCGTATATGCACGCATTTACGGAAGAACGCATATACGAAAACCAACTTCCGTAAATGCGCATTTACAAAAATTGACTTCCGTATATGCATGCTTTCGTATATGCGCATATATTGAATAAAAATTTCGTAAATGCACATATACGGAAGTTGGCTTCCATATATGTGCATTTATAGAAGATTTTGTATATGCACATTTATGGAAGTTGGCTTCCATATATGTGCCCTTTCGTATACATGCATATACGAAAGTCAACTTCCATAAATGTGCATTTACGGAAGCCAACTTCCATATATGCACATTTACGAAAGCACCCTTCTGTAAGTGCGCATTTACTGAAGTTGGTTTTCGTATATGCGCACTTCTGAATATGCACATATAGTGAATCCAACTACCATAAATGCGCATTTACAGAAGTTGGCTTATGTATATGTGCATTTACAAAATTTGTCTTCCGTATATTTTTTCTTCCGTATACGCGGATATTCGGAAGTTAACTTCCATAAATGTGCATTTACAAAAACCAACTGCCCTATATGTGCATTTACGAAAGAACCCTTTCGTAAATGCACATTTATGAAAGCAACCTTTTGTAAATGCGCATTTACTGAATTTGGTTTATGTATATTCACACTTCTGAATATGCACATATAGTGAATCCAACTTCCATGAATGCGCATTTACGGAAGTTAGCTTCTATATATGTGCATTTATGGAAGTTTCTTTTCGTATATGTGCGCTTCTGTATATGATCATATACGGAAGTCAACTTCCATAAATGTGCATTTACGAAAGCCAACTTTTGTATATGCGCATTTACGAAAGCACCCTTCCATAAATGTGCATTCACTGAAGTTGATTTCCGTATATGCGCACTTCTGAATATGCACATATATTGAATCCAACTTTCATAAATGCGCATATACCGAATTTGGCTTCTGTATATGTGCATTTATGGGAGTTGGCTTCCGTAAGCATGCATATATGAAAGCCAACTTTCATAAATACGCATTTACAAAATTTGACTTCCGTATATGCGTGCTTTAGTATATCTTCATATACTTAGTAAATGCGCATTTATGGAAATTGATGTTCGTATATGTGTGCTTCCATATATGTGCATACTCTGAATCTAACTTCCACAAATGTGAATTTATGAAAGTCGACTTCTATATATGTTCATTTATGGGAGTTGGCTTCCATATATGAGCGCTTTCGTATAAGCGCATATATGGAAGCCAACCAACTTTTGTATATGCGCATTTATGGAGCACTTCCATATATGCACATATATGGAAGCCAACTTTCGTATATGAGCATTTACAGAAACACACTTCTATAAATGTGCATTTACGGAAGTTGACTTCCGTATATGCGCATATACAAAAGCACACATATACGTAAGCCAACTTCCATATATGCGCAATTACGGAAGCACGCATATACAGGAACCAACTTTCGTAAATGCGAATATACGGAAGGTTGTTTCCGTAAATGCACATACAAAGAAGTTGGTTTCAGTATATGCACATTTACAAAAGGCGTCTTTCGTAAATGTGCGCATAGACGAAAGCCAACTTCTGTAAATGCGCATTTACAGAAATACACTTACGTATATGTGCACTTCCGTATATGCACATATACTGAATAAAACTTGCGTATAAATGCATATACGGAAGCCAACTTCCATATATGTGCATTTATAGAGAACTTTCGTATACGCTCATATACATATGTCAACATTTATAGAAGAACACTTATGTAAATGCGCATTTATGAAAGTTGGCTTCCGTATATGCACATATACGAAAGACAACTTCCATATGTGCACATTTACGGAAGTTGGATTCTGTATATGCACTCTTCCATATACACGCATATACGTAAGTCAATTTCCATATATGCGTATTTACAAAAGTTGGCTTCTGTATATGTGCACTTCCGTATATGCGCATTTACAAAAGGTTGCTTTCATAAATGCACATATACGGAAGTTGGATTCCGTATATTCCTCATTCTATAAATACACATATACTAAACCCAACTTCCATAAATGTACATTTACAGAAGTTGGCTTCCGAATATGCTCATTTATGGAAGTTGGCTTTCGTATATGCACACTTCCGTATATGCACATTTACAAAAGGTGGCTTTCGTAAATGCGCATTTATGAAAGCCAAAATGCGCATTTACGAAAGCCAAAATGCGCATTTACGAAATTTGGCTTCTGTATATGTGTATATACTAAATTTAACTTCCATAAATGCACCATTGCATGGATTCTCCTATCAAGATGAGGATACCCGAGCAATTTTTGGGAAGGAAAATATGAGGATACCCGAGCAGTTATCCATGGATTTGACGATCATGGATGCGATGACAATGATATTGTGATGAGTGGCCACACTAGTTTTCATTGAGAGAATGGTTTTCAAGATTTCTCATCACCAAATTTGTTCATGGATTTCCTTAGAGGTATATCATGCAACTATAATGAGTGTTGATCTATGGATAACATATGGAGATAATTGTCCAGATCCACCTCTGGAAAGTGGCATTGTTCGACTTTTTGTTATTATTTAAAATAAATAGTCCATCTACTCCTTATAGTATCCAATCAAAAGTTTCTTGAGTTAAAATTAACTTAAGCCTAATATTGGGTAGCAATGTAGGGGGAATATATGGAAGCCAGATGCAGGGGGGGATATACGAAATATATCTGTTAAAAAATAATATAATATTGAAAATTTGTAATAATATATGATAGATGAATATGTAAAAGAAAAAATCTTGGTTTTTTTTTCAAGAAATAGTAATTTTGCACTAAGTGTAAAAAAATATTAATAATAAAATAAAATTTAAAACTTAAAATATAAATTATTTTAATTTAAAATAGATTTTTTTTTAATTTTAGATTTATGATAATTTTTTCATAATAAAATAAAATAAAAATGTTGAAATAAAAATTATTTTAATTTTAGATTTATGATAACTTTGTGGATTAATTTGTGTTTATTAAATCAAAATATTGTCGATTAAATAATTTTAAAATATAAACTTGTATCTTTAATATTTAACGTTTTTAATTGTTTTATTTTATATTTTTCGATATATATTATTGTCACATCCAACTTTCGAGAAGTGATGGGGTGATTCTTGGATTTTCCCCTCTGCTAGTCATTCTCCTTCTCTATCACCTTCCTACCTCTCCCATACACAAGGGCAGGTGCATTTCTTATGCATTTCTTAGAATCACTCCTACTCATCACCCTCCTCCCCCTCCCCTCATACACTTCCCATACACCCCCAACATTGCTCTAGAGTTTGGGTGGAGTGGGGAGGTGGAGTGATTTTAATATTAATGTAGTGTAAGTATCCAATTCATCCAATTAAGTGGAGTTGAATTCATCCCAATACTAATGAATCCATTTCATCAATTTAAGTGCCATTGAATTCCTCCAAATAATAATTACAAAACATTGTTTTCACTTGTTTCTCCATTTTAATTTTAGGATTCATTTCCACAACCTTTAGGGTATTCCCAACCGTTTCCACGTCCATTTTCCATCCCAAGAACATGTCGCTCATGATGCACAGGGGCAGCGGGCTGCCCTCTTCTGGAGATATCCGAGAATGAGGCGCTTGAAATGGGGTTTTGGATTCCAGATTCCGAGTGATCCAAGGCACCCAAGAAATGGAGGAAAATTTAAATTTGAAATAAAGCCCTCCATTTACGCATACATCCACTAACTATGATGGAATTAACACAAGGAAGAGCCTATCCACCTAACACAAGACAAAGCCTAAGCCATTAAATTAAGCATTTATGTCGCTAATCTAATCTATTCAGCCAGTTGAAACTAGATTTGAGCCTAGATTTGGCAGATCTCTCCATTTGAGAACGATTGAAAATCATGAATGAAGACAACGAGTGACAGATTGTGATGATGGTGAGTGACAAGCCATGATGACCAGCGATTAAGAGGTAAGTGGACAGGTCCCGAAAGGTGAAACAACGAGTTTTAAACCAGAAACTGAAGACGAACTGCACAGGTTCCTAGTTTTATCATACCATGATATGCATGGGATGGACATACATTTCACTATAATTAATACACCATGCAATAGGATTCCAATCATTGGTCTGTTGCATGGTGGATAGGCTCTGCCACTAACGTATCACTATATTCTTTACAGGGAAATCAATATCCAACCTGTTGCAGAGTCTTAATGACTCTGCAGACCGGATGACCGTGCAACCATGCTTGTGATTTTCCATACCCTGCGCATTTACCATCATGATCCCATCCACATACCATATCGTGGTGCATCCATGATCCTATCCACTATTCCCACCCTGATTCACTAATTCCGACCATCCATCTTCCGGTCGCTCCCTCAAACGCCATCTTCGTTAACATTAACATTGCCTTCACAGTTGGAAAGTGTTGTACACATTAATTGACACTGTTTGAAATTCAAAATTCAAATACTGTGAATGTCTCCCAAATTCATCGCGCATTTTCATCGGTGAACATTACACTCTAGTTGCAGAGATCTTGATTACATGTTTTACAAACCACAAAAAATATTACCATCAGATTCATTTGTTTTGTGATCTAGACATGTTGCCATATAGGTATTATTTTAAATACAGCATGCAGTATTATTAATTGTGATAGATGAAAGATCTTTTGGCCTTGTAGAATGAAAGGGAGGAGGGGCTTAGATACCTTGGTTTTTACAGGATGCTGCTCAGAGGGCCACATGTTGTCTTTCTAGTATCTAAGGGTACACCAGAGAGAATCTGGGGCCTCTAAAATAGGGGGTTTCTGCTATGGAGGGAGATGCTAAGTTTTTTTTCATCCCCGTCCACAAGATGGTCGAGGGAAATCCTTTTGAGATTCTGCAATTCACAGATAAAAAGGTATGTCGACAACCTTTGCCTTTGCCTGCTAACCATTGAAGAACAATTAATTTTATTTTCATTTTACTATGGCTTATTAGAATTTGTGGCTTATTAGAATTTATGTTATTTATGTTGGAAAGCACTATGTTCCTCTTCACCTTGTGTTACAACTTGAAAATTAAATATTATTGTGCTTGGGCTCTACTTGTCCCTCTTGAAAATGATGTATACACAGGACTTGAGTGTCAAGGAGGCTTTTGTGCTGAGGCTGTACAAAATATACCCCACCAATACCACTAACAATACAATTTTTCTCAACATTTATAGCCCCAATGTGTTCGACAACAAATACTTAATCGATATGGTGGAGAGAGAGGCTCTCTTCACTTCTAATCACTCTTTCTTGTCCAACTCCAAAACCAAGAAGCTCCAAGATCAAGAAGATAGTGCACATCTTCTGCACCAATTAGACATTGTTCTTTCAAAAATTTAGGAGGGCCATCCTAAATATGGGGTAGTTGGGCGTGCTCACGGACAAGATTTAGGGAGATATTTGTAGCAACTGCTCTGCTTCGAATCCCCACACCTCATATGCATGGACACTTACAACTTTCGTCGATTACAATGCTCAAAATTCTTGACCTGTAAATCCATCTTACATAAATATGAACTGAATTCAATCTTACTGGATGCTTTCCTCTAAATTTATATGTAATGGCCATTATATATATATATATATATATGAATGAGATACCCCAATCTATGCTTATAAATAATTTTCATATTATGATGCAATATATCATAATCTTATTGTCTTCGTGGGATTATTTATGTTTAAGAAATATAAGGTTGCACTTGTGAAATAATTGTGGTTTATGAACGGAGATAAAATAGAATTTTGGATTATAAGTAGGTTAAATTATATATATATATATATATATATATATATATATATATAAAATAAGAAAATTAAAATTCAAAAAATTAATTAAAATATAATTATTCATTTTTAAAAAATATTAAAATAAAATTTCATATGATAATAAAATTTATAAAAATATATTTCAAATCATTTTGGGGCACTATTTAAGTACCTCTTAACATCATAACAATTATCACCCAAAATGAGTACTTTGATGCCTATTGATTCTCTATAATTAAATTGTTGAATACTAAAAATGAGGTTATATCAATGTCTTGTTGTCCACCTTATTTGAAATGGATCTAGGATATCTAACAATATTATCAAATTTTATTTGAGACTTAAAGATTCAAGAAGTTTCTTAGTTCATATTTTAATTATCTTCAAAACATCACTCTTGAGTATATAAGGCACACTCTTTGTTAAGGTATATTCTACAACCCAATCTATATTATAATATCTCAAACAAATTTCTCCTCAACTTCACCACCTTATCACCCAATCTATGTTTATATATTTCAAGCAGATATGTTGTAACTTCACCACCTCTCTAGCAATGAGGTAGTGAATTCTAGTCTCTCTTCACCTAAAGGACACACATTTATTTCTTTGTTGTTCTTCCCAAGGGGAAAATTCTTCTTTGGTAACTGTTGTTCCAGAGTCTGTACTTAAGGCTATAAAGTATATAGTCTAGGCATCCCAAGTGAGTGAGTGATAAAAAGGGAAAGAACAACTTCGAGAAAGGAAGCTATGGTTGATTTCTAAGTTGTCTTCGTCTAGTTTCCAAATATTCTTGAATGTTGATATCTCATTCGATGGCTACCCATGAACGTGCTATTTTAAAGTGCTATTTCAATTTTAGATTATATAAGGAAAATTCAGTGAAGCCAATTAAAGGTTTAACAAAATCGAAGGTCGTTTTCCGTAACTGAGTTAAAATCTGAAACCAAGTGTGAAACGAAAGAAAACATAGAGCTATCCACAATGTGGGGCATCAATTCCATAGGAATCCCACGCTGTAATAGAAGAATAAAAGAAAAGAGACACCTTGATAAAGCATAAAATGTAGAGATCTAAGAAATTCACAGGTCTTGTGCCTGCTAATAGCCGATACAGAGGAAAAACTATAAATAACTTAGATAACTAAAACCTGATCGCCACAGTAAAAGTTGTACTAAATTGCAGTTAAAACATTCATCAAAGATGTATATATAAAAAATAACATGAAGTATGTAATAACAAAGGAAAACACATAACTCAATCTTGACGGAATATGGAGTCTTCAATTTGCTTTGTATTAATCCTGGCAAAGGAGAACTTTCTCTATTACAATCCCCCTAAAGAAAAATCCCCCTGGTGTGCTTTTCAAAATGTATATTTAAACCAACTTCTAAACATTTTGAATTCCATACATTCTAGAAACTTGTCAGTTACGAATGGAGGATTGAAGCGTTTCATTCCCTCATATTTTGTCTTCCTTCATAAGGGCATATTGCCTTCCTTTCTCTGCTCCTCTGGCTCCAGAAATAGAACGGAGTGACATCTGTCGTCATTTAACACCAGAAGCCTGCCCTTTCACCTGCTCAATGCAATTGACACACCTTTCAACCAACTGGGCTATCAACCTGGAAGGCTCTTGGTTGTTTGCCTCAAAGGTGTAACAACTCTTCGCCAACTGTGGCAATATTTTTCCCACTTGTCCGTCTTCCATGACGATAGACCATAATTGTAAATTTGGCTATACTAGCCATTTGTCCACTTGGACCATATCAACTTGGCTTATCTGGGATATTTAGGCTTGCTCCTTTTCCACATTTTCTTTGATATCTAGTAGGTGTTTAGCTATATTGATTTTTCCCAACGTCCCAACAATGCCTTCCTTATCAAGGTCTAACAAACTTTTATTTATCAAGGCAAATGTTTCTTCGCAAGAATTTATCACCTCCTTAGCTCTCCCCTTGCTCTCTGATATATTCTACTCCCAAGCCTTTAGTAAGATATTCCCTTTGGTTTGTTCTGTGATGGATAATTTTGAGCTACTGACCGTCTCTACTTTCACTGTGGCTATAACAACGTCTTGGAAAGCAACCCGAGCCGCCCCAACTTCTCTTTCTCTCAAGGAGATATCTTCTAGCACTTGATCTATCATCTGAAAGTGATTCTGAATGGTTCCCACTTTAGCAAGCAAGTCCTGTTGAGTTGCTAATACCTTATGTCGGATTTCAGTGGCTTGGGATTGGAATATCTTTATATCTAAGATCTGGTTTTCGGAAACATCCAAATTCGATTGTAACTGTATTATTTGCTGCTCCTATTGGCTTACCTGCATTTGGCTTATTTGCGCCGACTAGCACATCTGCTCAAGGTCGGACCTAAGTTTATCGATCTCCTGTAGATTGGCTGTTCTGGCTTGCTCGAGGCTTTTGCTCACCTCATCCCTGGAATTTTCTTTCGCCATAGACACCTTAGCTTCCAACTTACCGATCAAGAGGTTCTTTCATTTCAACTGGGCCTTCAAAGTTCCAACTGAGTACTAGTTGGTTGTAGCATAAGATCCCAATGTTCTTGCTATCTCGTCGGTGAATTCTTCCTCTTCTACGGCCTTTCCTTCTGTCAGGATTTTAAACCTTTTATCCACTGCGCCCGCTTTTTGATACAATTCTTGCTTCACTACGACCTTCCTTTTATTATCAAAGAAAAATTCATTAGGAGGTAACTCTTCTACAGAAATGAGCGTTATCTCTTCACTAAAAATCCACCCCACATCGGGGTTCCCATTTGTGAACTATAAGGGTATTATAGAAGCAATCAGACTGCCGATTTCCTTGAATGATTGTGTCAGGATAAAATTCGTGGTTGGCTTGCTTGATATGAGCGATAGTGGGTCGCCCAACCCTTGCGAGGGTATCTCTGCTTGACTTTGGACCTGCATGCCCGACGTACCCTTTTCTGGGTTTCCTTCCTGTTGATAAGGGATTTCGGCTCCTCGTTCTGAGGTCCTAGCCTCCCATGTTTTCTCTTGGTTCTCCTCCTTATCAGGACTCGATTCCTTTGAACCTTTGGCTTTCGTTTGTTGTGTAGCCAGAAGCTTTGGGGTTTCACCCTGTAAAACCCGGGGGAGACAACTCAACCGATGCTCCTGGAATCTAAGGAAATCGACCATATCTATGGGTGACAGGGCTTGAATCCAACTTAGGACTTCAGAGTTGGACTTTGCGCCCTGAAAGATTTCATCATGAGGCGAATCCTCGGGTTCGTACTTCTTCAGGACACAACTCGCCAGGTGATTGCTCACAACCTTATTTAGGTCGTGCTTCTTAAACTCAATGTCCACCAATTTCATTTCTTCTAAGGCCGTAGCCTCGGATCTGGCATGGCCGAAGTCTAATAAAGAATATGCACCAATGTGAATGGGAAAGGGTGGCCATACCTTTTTTGATACTCCTTTGAGCTCTTTGCTTATCCCGTCGAGCACAGTCTGTCTGGCGATATCGTGACACAATAACTTATCTGGAAAAAAATAGCGATAGAGCATATGGGGGAACAAAGGTTCCAAAGACCTTGATGTATGAAAATTCCACTTCTATATACCAATATTCCACACTACTCAGGTTGGTCGTGATGTTATCCGAAATCTTGGGAGGCGGATGGCTGAAAATGGAGACATGCATTGGTACCATTACCCAGTTGAAGACATAGATGAATTCTTTGGATTTATCCTCCCAAAGTTTCGAGTGGTAGACATGAATAGGCTCTGTATTAGATGGATCCCAACTCCAATTCATTAGTGGGAAAGGTGTCATGAAGCAAATAACATCCATGATGTAAGCAGACATAAAGAATGAAGTTGCTTTCCTACTCGCCCTCTGCGCTCGATATTCGGTGATTCGACTGGTTCGACTGTCAGACAACAATTTAGCCCAGTCAAAGGAGAAACCCTCAACAACTGTATAAATAAGCGGTACCCATGAGAGGAAAAATTAAGTAGTGTCCTCCTTCCCATACAACCTACAAGCCATCATCGCAATATACTTGAATTGCGGCTCTAAGGAGGAGATTGAATAGATTCCATGAGTATCAGCCCTGAATTTTGTTGGGTGCGAAACCCAATCTTTGATTAGATCGGATAAAGTTTTTCCATACTACTCACATTCCTTCTTCTTGAAACCCTCTAGGAATTCATCATTGTGAGTAAGGTTTGGTGTGGGTGACAATTTATACATTGCCTGTAAATGCTCCGGCCTGAAAGTCCCAATTGTCACCCTCTGTTCGCTGATAATCATCCTAGTCAGGATGTCCACATGGTCTAGCACCCACCTGACCATATCATAATAGGGAAGAAGTTGTGGCCTTGCCACTATTTTTTTCATCTCTGCTTGAACGACGATTTTGTATTTGGTTGACAAGTCATCCTTCTCGTTATCTCTAGAATAATCCGAACAATTTATCGACTCGAATTGTTGAATGTTGGAAACGTACATCCATGTTTTGACATAATTAATACTTCGGAGTGAGGTATCATAAAAAACGTCTGAACCCTAACCTGAACTCTCGGCAGCTGCCTTGGGCACTTTCAATGGATCCATGATAGAGAAACTTGCAACTAGATCCCCTGTCGGAAAGATTTAAAACACAAACATAAGTTATCCTGGTGAAATGGCTCTGCGCACAATAGAAATGCAAACTGAAATAATGAAAGGAAACCCTTTGTCTTGATCATTTAAGCATGTGAGAGTCCTTGCTGACCGAATGGTCAAATCATTTAATACAAATATTTAGAATTAAAACGAGATCTTGCTATCCATCACCTCACTGAAATTCAAATAAATGCCATAAATGCTTAACGATTCGTGACATGGAAAAACGTAGAAACATTCAAGACTTCATCCATAAACTGTGTGTGTTAAAAGTTGTTTAAGTCGTTAATTAATCTAGTTTAGTTCTTTTAATTAAGTGCACTTTAGTCGCTAATCCCTTTTTCGTTGTTCACCGTATCGGGTGATTCCGCTCCTAGCCGTTGGACCCCAAAAACCCGAAATCACGATGGTGCGATGTAGTTGATTTTCTGTGATTCGACTTAAGCCTTTAATTAATCCATGCTTAATTAATGAATATTGCGACTTCGTGGATCAGATTTACAAAGGTGCTTCCCTTTGGGGAAGCAATCGCCGAGTCGCAAAATCACGATAGTGATTAACCAAGGTTTAAGGTGATTTCCTCTTGATACTAACCTGGGTAACTTTAACACAACTTCGCGACTTCGCAAGTCAGAGGTTTTAGAAATGTTCAACGTGTAACTCCCGAGAGCGAGAGTATAAGGTAGTGAAAGATGATAATCCCCGCTTATTTATTTAATAATGGTGATTAGAACTAAAAGTTTTTGCCATTTCGCGTGTCGGGATGGCGGCTTTAGTGGGTAGAATCGTGAAATAAACAAAGTCCCGAAATCCAACTTTTGGGGCTTAAGTATAACATTTCACCTATTTAGAGAAGGGTAGCTCCAACATAGGCTCCAACTAGGGATCTCGTCTCCTTGCGGGACGAGAAGGATAGAAGAACAAGTGCCTGTATTGGGTAAATGGAGTCATTATTTTGCTTCTGTGAAACTTGTTTGGAAGGAGGATATAGAGGGAAATTTGAGGTTTCAACTTTATTTCTGGAAAACTTTCAAAACTCGATACACTTTCTAAACCCAACTGCAGTCCATTCAGTAACTTTTCCTTTCTCGAGACAGAAATCGGGTCTACTTAAGATGGTCCAAATGATCTTAGGAAACTCAACATGTACTGTAGGTTTTAGCTTGCATCAAACGAAGTAAATTCCATGCTTTTAATCAGGGATACCTGCATGAACTTGGGCTGTAGATCCAGTTTTGAAAAGGCTAATTACCAGAGTGTAGTATAATTTATGTATGACAACCTTACAGATATCTTAGATATTTCTTCTCTGCCAACGAGCCTATTCAGTACCCCGGTGAAGTTATCTGGTTCCCTTTATTGAATTTCCTTTCACCACTCCAAACTGTGGTTTTGCATTTAAATTCTGAGATGAGAGAAGTCATTTTATGAATTTCCTTTCATCATCTCTTTGGACTAGATGGGGGCAATCAATTATGAATTTCCTTTCACCATCTATCTTATATTTTACTTTTGGAATATGAAGTGGGGGCGATCAATTTGGTATAAAGTATACCAGGGGTGATATTTGTGTAATATTCACTACAGAGACCTGCCACCTTGCTTTGAGCGCTCTGGACCAACTTTCTCTTGACCTTCAAAATGTCCTAGTCTGCAGGAATTTATGGGAGAATTTATTTCTAAGGGTCTTCCTTTGAGAAAGTCTTAACCAATTGAAACCTGTTAAAATACCTAAGAAAGTTAGGATCAACCTACGCATAACTTTGTTCAGCAGGAGACCGAGGAGTCGTGAAGGCCAACTTATTTTCTAATATTCGTTCGCTAGTTTCCAGAACTAAAGCATAACCTATTATTCCTCTGTGGAGGGTATGGGAAGGTGTCAGAGCTTAAGGAGAGAAGTCCAGGGATGGAAAATAAAAAAGAGAAGGCTTTGGACTTCAAAAAACCCGGACGTTAACACACAATCCTAACTCTTGGAAACCCCCCCCCCCCTTTTTTTGGGTGGGCCCTTTTAGAATCCACAGTAAAAAGTTGTTCTTTTAAAGACATGTCAGATGAATATATCATACTCGTGAGACCATGCTACGTTTAAGTGATATTCATTTGGAACCCAGATACTTCATAAATTCATACCTTTGCCTTACCATTTTGTTCTCTTCTATTTTTTTTTTTGTCACCTGTTCTGGGTGAGTCAATTTCCTGATACATGACCGTCTATTTTCTCCTTTTGTTGTTTGGGCTGTAAGCCAGAATCCTATAGGAAACAACATGAAGAGTATCAGGCCTTCAAGATTTATGGGATTCGATGTGTTGGAAATTTCATATCTCTAATTCTAGGAAATCACTAACCTGTTTTATTTGCGATGAAAGTGAACTTACCAAGAAGTAATAAAAAATAGAAAACACAAACCGGTATATACAATGGATATTCATAACTCATTTATTGCATATAGTGCTTTAAATAATGCCTGTTGATAGGGGCATTGAGGATTTTACCGTCCAAATTCTGTAACAGAAATAAAGTCGTCCCTTCAGAAGCTCAGACTTTGAACGGTCCATACCAGATATGATCAAATTTACCATGTTTTTTCGAGTCTTCCCTCCTAGCATCCCATCTCAAAACCAAATCGCTAGGGAGGAACTCTTTGTTTTTGGCCTTATGATCGAACAATGCTTTCATGTTGTCCTGGTATTTCTGCATCCTTTCGTCCACCTCGGTCCAGTGATGTTGGACCTCAATCAGTTGATTTATTCTTCTTGTGACATGGTTTGACTCTTCTTTCTCATCTTGCTAGAGCTTCATCACAGGGAGCGCTAGATTTATAGGTAGTACCACATCAGTCCCGTATACCATTTGGAAAGGAGAAGTACCAATGGATCTCTTCATACCTATCCGATTTTCCCATAAAGCGTACTTCAAATGTACATGCCAAGATCTTTTGTTTTCGCTCAACACCTTCTTAATTATGGTAATTAAACTTTTATTTGATGATTCGGCTAACCCGTTTCCTTGAGGGTAATATGTCATGGAGTGGCCCAATATGATTTTATATTTTTGGCAAAAGCTGACCATTTCCATAGAATTGAATCCCTGGGCATTGTCCGTTACTATCTTTCGGGGATAGTCAAATCTGGACAGTATGCTCTCTTCCAGGAAATCTATTACCACTGAATCGATCGCCTTTCTAGTTGGAATATCCTCCACCCATTTGATGAAGTAATCTGTAGCAGTGAGGATCCATTTGTGTTGATCGCTGGAATGTGGGTTGATTTCTCCTATAAAATCTAACCCCCATTGTTAAAAAGGGGCTTCGGTTTTGACAGGGACCAGAGGTAGCGCTGGAAGCTTCTGTTTGCCTACGGACAACTGGCAAGGGTTACCGGCTCTGACTTTGGCATTGACATCTGAGAATATTTTAGGCCAATAATATCCTGCCCTCATGATTTTATAAGTTGTTTCCCTCTAGGCGTGATGCCCTCCGCATACTCCTTCGTGAAATTCATTTATGACCCCTTTTGTTTCTGATTCTACCAAACAAACTAGTAGGAAGCCTAATGGGTCCTTCCAGTACAATTGGCTTTCAGATATATAGTACTTCACCACATGCAGCTTCAGTGTTCTGGATTTAGCTGGAGAAAGATCACTAGGGCATTTCAGGGTCAGTAGGTAGGACACTATGTCTTTATACCAATCCAATAAGGCAAACTTCTCTTCGATTCTGGTTATAGCTATTTGGTCATCAGGATCATTTATGTCCCCACATCCTTCATATCCCTACAGGTTATTCATTCCGAGTGATCTGAAATTTGATTCAGCTAAGAGCTTAGCCAAACCCTATCCCTTTACTAGCTTCGTCGGTTTCACCTCTAAATCAAATTCTTGAATTTTAGCAAGCCACCGACTCCTCTTCCCGTCGCTATCAGGCTGAACCAATATATCATTTACAGAACTGGTGGGCATGTATGAAATTACCTTGGAGTGTAGCACGTAGGTTCTAAAATCCTTCAGTGCCTTCACCATAGCATACACTTTCTTTTCCATTATACCATATCTCAATTCAACGTCTCTAAGAATTTTACTAAAAAAATCTATTGGTTGCTCGAAACCTTCTTCACTCTTATGGAGGAGTACTACTGCCACTGTGTGTTTGGAGGCGAATGAGAAAATGAAGAAATCCTTTAGATAACCGGGGCTTGCCAGCACAGGCTCTTTGTTGATAACTTTCTTGATGCATACAAATGACGCTTTAGCTTCGACCATCCATTTCACTTCGTTGTTCTTCTTTAGCATATCTGTGATCAATTTCATGATTTCAACAAAGTTTGGGATAAATCTTCTCAAAATATTTATTTTTCCTAAAAATGACTGAATTTCTTTTACATTTCTAGGAATATTTATGGTGTCTATAGCTTCTACCCTTTTAGGGTTGATTTTAATTCCGTCTCGAGACACAATGTGGCCCAAGATTTTACCTTCTTGCATCGCAAAGTGAGACTTATTGGGGTTTAAAGACAAACCAAATTTTCGACATTTTTCAAACGTTTTCTTTAGATGTATCAGATGGTCTTCATCAAATTTAGAAAAAATAGTTAGATTGTCAAGGTAGATAACCACAAATTTATCTCTCTCACCGACGAAAGCAATATCCATAGCACGCTGGAAAGTGGCCCCTGCATTCATCAGGCCAAAAGGCATTTTGTCATACATTAATGTGCCCCAAGGGGTGGTGAAAGCCATTTTTTCTTTATCATGCTCGTTGACAACAATTTGATTGTAGCCCGAAAACCCATTGATCATCGACATCCTATTTGCCCCAACTACTTTTTCCAAAACGTGATCTATTTTGGGTACAGGATAATTATCTTTGAGAGAGGATTTATTTATATTTCTGAAGTCCACACACAGTCTAATCTCCCCACTCTTCTTCCTAACCAGGACTAGGTTCGCCACCCAGTCAGAGTACCTAAGAGGTACAATTATTTTTGCGTCTAAAATCCTTTTCACTTCTTTTTCGACCACAGGCAGTAAAATGGGGTTGATTTGTCTAAGATTCTGTCTAAAGGGTTTAACATCTGGTTTCAAAGGTATCTTGTGATCGATCACAGAGGTGTCATAGGTTCTGAGCTCATAAAAATACCATGCAAATACATCCTTATACCGTCCGAGTAAGTTTGTATACTTACTTTTTATCTCAGGAGGAAGGTACTTTGATAGTTTCACTATCCTAGGTTCTTTGGCGGTGCCCACGTCAGAGTCTTCGACCTCCTCTGGTTGGGGTTGCAAGGTAGACCTCATAGGCATGTCATTTTGATCAAACAACCTTTCCAGAGGTATCAGGCCCTTAGGGATCTGATTACTTTTTAACACTAGTAGGCGATGATTTGTGATTTTTTCTTGAAACTCCTGAGGCTCCTCCCCTTCCTGCATAATCCAGGTATGGTCATTTTGGTTTTCCTGGTCAATGTGAGTTTCAGAGAAATCATCAACCATTTCCAGGAACTTTCTGATCTGTTCGTCATCTTCGAATACTTGCTAATGTTGTATGTTGTTTGGTGTGGATGGTCTGTGCCTTATCTCTATGTGGTATTTTAATTTGAAAGCGGTAGGGGGTGCGAAAGTCGACGTTGCTTTGGCCAGTGAATTGGCTTGCTGGTTTTTGACTCATGGGATGAAATGAACTTTTAGTGATGAAAATAAAATTTCCATTAGATCCCAGGCACAATTTATGTAGCACCTCAGTCTCGGGTGCTTGGCTTGGTACTGCCGATTTACCTGCTTCACAATCAGTTCTGCATCCCCATAGACCTCTAAGTTCTTTATGTTTAGCTTCTTGACAACTTCCAGTCCCAAGACTAGGGCTTCATATTTGCAAACATTGTTTGTATTGTCTATGTCCCACTGTAGCCTATAAGAGAAGGAGACGACAAATTCATTTTCAGGTGCTACGAAAAGAACTCCCGCACCTGCTCCTTCACACGACGAAGCACCATCTAAAAACATTTTCCAAGTTCCAGTGCTACGCACATTTTTAGCTGTCTTTTCATTTTTTATTTCATCAATATAACTTTCTTCCGTACAATTATTTTCGCTATCGTCAAAAGACAAAATACAATTTCCCAGGTCTTTATCGACGACATAAATAGGGTAATTGTTAGGATTATGAGGATCACTTACCGTATATGCCAATCTTGTTTCCCTTTATAACCGAGTGAAATCCCTGCCAAAAACAGGGATCGTGGCATAGGTCATATCCAGCTGAAGGGACCCCCCGAGCTTGGCTCCCCAAGATCTAGATAATAGAAAACCATACTTCGGGGGTATATCAACGACAACTACGTCCATTAGGACATTTTTCACCGGAATCTGGGCGAGGGTGACTACTAAATCTTTGATCATCCCCATGTATTTAACTCTCCTTGAATCGAACGAGTAAAGATCTCCATAGGGTCTGCTGATTTCGAGGCGTAGTCTATCCATAATAGATTTGGGCATTACGTTATGAGAGGCCCCAGAGTCCATCATGCAATTATGCAACATCCGATCGTGCACTTTCAAGGTAATATAGAAGGGGGCGATGGTATCTTTGGCACCTTCAAAATGTGGACCAAAAGTGATATTAGGCTTATCATCTTCCATATTTATCACATCAGTCTGACTCTCTAAATCTGAAAAATTTATCATCTTGGTTATTTTCTTTCGGAACACAGGATTCTTCACCAACTCGACCAAAGGTATTGGTATCTTGATCTTATTTATCTCGTTTTCTAGGCAGAAACTTCCCGCAATTTTATTTGTTTCCTTGGTTGAAACTTCATACTCTTTCCTATCCATTTTATTTGTTTGCACTGTTTTATTTTCGGTGGTTCTGGGCATTTCAGGTGTCCATGTTTCAACTGTATTAGTTCTTCTCGCTTGGGTTCCAGCCTCTTTTATGTTGGTATTTTGCGAGTCTACCCCTTTGTTATTTCGCATCTCGGTCTCTTTATGGACGGGCTCGTATGTTTTTCCCCTAGGAAAACTTTTCTTGGGTTGGGCAGTCGACACAAGTTTGTTTTTAGGCCTTAGATTGTACTTATGCTGGAGCTCAACCATTATGGTGTCATTCTTTCCTTGATAAGCGAGATCATCAGCGTTGTTTAGGTTATTATCTTCACCTGATGATTGTTCAGTGTTTAGAGACTTCTCATAATCTTCTTTCGTCAAATGAGGTTGTATACAGTCATCGCCTAAATTGTTTACGTCTTCTTCCAAATCCTCGAACTCTTGCATATCATTTCCTCCAATAAATTTTTCATTTTTTAGGGGTGTTTGGATTTTTTGATCTTCATTTTTAATCTGTCTTTGTTGAATCTGAGGATTGGGGTTTCTCCTGAATTCTCTCTTAACGAATTGATCATCTTTGGATTGGTCTAGCTCCATTCTTGAGATTTTGTTTGATAGATCTTTTATTATCCTAGCCATGTCATCCATTTTGTCATCTGAGGACCTTCCAGATCCAGAGGGACCCGCTTGTTCTCTAAAACTTTTGGTTTCCCTGTTTCCCATTTCTATTTTTGTTTTTAATTTACCCGAAGCCATCATGTTTGACTCAATTTCCATAGCATCATCTTGCATTCGGGTTAAGTCGGCCCCTCTCCTTTCTCTTAATAGTAGAGAGAAATCAGGTTCAAAAGCTCCAGCGAAAGTTACTTTGGTAGCAGGTTGGGACGGTTTAACTTCAACAGGGATCTTATTGTACAACTTGTTAAATCTTTGGATAAATTCCATAATAGTTTCAAATCCCTTTTTCTTTAAAGACCCGAACTCGGTTAAATAGTATAAATGATCCTTTCTTCCCCCCCATTGTTTGAGAAAAAGGTCTTCTAGCGCATCGTAGGATAATATTGAACCTGGGGGAAAGATCTGAAACCAAGTTCTTACCTGTCCCTCAAAGGTTTGGACAAACAAACATGAATACACATCCTCATGTTCGAGACCTAGAATATCAACGAATTGATCGAAGAAGTTGATATGCTCGACTGCGGTTAGATCCCCTTATCCTGTGAACTTGGGTAAGTTTTTCATATATTTTTCGAGTAAATCATGGAGGGGTACTGGAAGGACCAAGGGAGCATATCTAGCAGCTACTTTGGTGAAAACCCTGGGGGGAAGTTGTTGGCCTTGACCTCCTACTCCCCCTGCTCCTCCTTTGGTGATGACCATGGATGACCTAGGAGAGGAAATTGACGCGTTATAAAGAGGGTTGGCGAATATGTATAGTGACTCCCTAGCTTCCCCGGGGTGGAGGGGGAAAAAATCGGGGAATGTTTTACCAGGGGAGGTGAAAGTTGGAAAAGGGAGAGAGGGTAAATGGGGACTCATTTCCTCTGGCTTGCAGGATATGTAAATGGGAGAGCCCACCAGTGTTGAATCCATGTGCATGGAAAATTCTTCAAGGCCTTGAGTGACAAAGAGGTTTATATCGAGAGTCAATGGGATATCAATAGGGATGAGCTTTACAATAGGCATGTCACCCCTACTAATGTAAGAGGTAGTCATGGAGGTTTCGGTCTTAATTGCGGGTAGGATTTGCTCGGACTTTAGGGTCTTGGATTCGACAGTACTGTCCGATGTTTTTCCGAGAGGAAGTTCTCGCGAGGACAAAGGTTCAAGAAAGGTCTTCTCTTTAGACTGCATAGACTTGGGTTGGTAAACAACAATGTTTTTTTTGAAAATACCCCTTGGTTTTAGTATTTTTTCAGGGTCGGAAACTGGCATGGTCTGTTTAGCATCTAGGTTTTGTCTAGTGTTCCTTCGAAAGGATGCCAACTTACTTAAAAGTGGAGTCACCAAGTGAATGATAAAGGTTTAGCCTTAACAAGGTGTTCGCTCTTTGATCACTATCAAAAAATGAAACTTGGAAATGTTGTTCTCTCAGGGGAAAGTCACTACGATTCTCCGTCCCCAACAACGACGCCAAAAAGATGTTGTTCCAGAGTCTGTACTCAAGGCTATAAAGTATAGAGTCTAGGCATCCAAAGTGAGTGAGTGATAAAAAGGGAAAGAACAACTTCGGGAAAGGAAGCTATGGCTGATTTCTGAGTTGTCTTCGTCTAGCTTCCAAACATTCTTGAATGCTTATATCCCGTTCGATGGTTTCCCATGAATGTTCGAGCTCTGCTTGGGTTATGGAAGTCTTAAGTGTAGTATCGAAAAGATTCAAAGTGATGCTGGTTTGATTTGATAATCCGGGTTCAATGTTGGGTTGTCTTACAACGGGTACAGTCATGGAGAAACAAAACTTTAAAAGGGGTTGATGTTTTAAAGTGTTATTTCAATTTTAGATTATATAAGGAAAATTCAGTGAATCTAATTAAAGGTTTAACAAAATCGAAGGCCATTTTCCGTAACTGAGTTAAAATATGAAACCAAGTGTGAAACGAAAGAAAAAATAGAGCTGTCCACAATGTGGGGCATCAATTC
The DNA here is from genome assembly GCA_009831015.1 of Picea engelmannii. NCBI lineage: Eukaryota > Viridiplantae > Streptophyta > Pinopsida > Pinales > Pinaceae > Picea > Picea engelmannii. Next base: position 107,732 of record ML777693.1, on the reverse strand, counting down.
CAGAGGAATCCCACGCTGTAACAGAAGAAGAAAAGAAAAGAGACACCTTGATAAAGAATAAAATGTAGAGATCTAAGAAATTCATAGGTCTTGTGCCTGCTAATAGCCAATACAGAGGAAAAAATGTAAATAACTTAGATAACTAAAACCTGATCGCCACAGTACAAGTTGTACTAAATTGCATTTAAAACATTCATCAAAGATGTATATATAAAAAATAACATGAAGTATGAAATAACAGAGGAAAACACATAACTCAATCTTGACGGAATATGGAGTCTTCAATTTTCTTTGTATTAATCCTGGAAAAGGAGAACTTTCTCTATTACAATCCCCCTAAAGAAAAACCCCCCTGGTGTGCTTTTCAGAATGTATATTTAAACCAACTTCTAAACATTTCAAATTCTAGATGTTCTAGAAACTTGTCAGTTACGAATGGAGGATTGAAGCGTTTCATTCCCTCATCTTTTGTCTTCCTTCATAAGGGCAGAGTGCCTTCCTTTCTCTGCTCCTCTGGCTCCAGAAATAGAATGGAGTGACATATGTCATCATTTAACACCAGAAGCCTATCCTTTCACCTGCTCAATGCAATTGACATAGCTTTCAACCAATTGGGATATCAATCTGGAAGGCTCTGCTTGGTTGTTTGCCTCAAAGGTGTAACAAATCTTCACAAATTGTGGAAATCGTTTTCCCACTTGTCGGTCTTCCGTGATGATAGACCATAATTTTAAACTTGGCTATACTAGCCATTTGTCCACTTGGACCATATCAACCTGGCTTATATAGGATATTTCAGCTTGCTCCTTTTCCACATTTTCTTTGATATCTAACAGGTGTTTAGCTATATTGATTTTTCTCATTGTCCGAGCACTGCCTTCATTATCAAGGTCTAACAAAAATTTATTTATCAAGGCGAATGTTTCTTCGCAATAATTTCTCACCTCCTTACCTCTCCCCTTGCTCTCTGATATATTCTGCTCCCAATACTTTAGTAATATATTCCCTCTGGTTTGTTCTGCGATGGATAATTTGGAGCTACTGGCCGTATCTACTTTCGTTGTGGCTATAACAATGTCCTGGAAAGCAACCCAAGCCGCCCCAACTTCTCTTTCTCTCAAGGAGATATCTTCTAGCACTTGATCTATCATGTGAAAGTGATTCTGAATGGTTCCCACTTTAGCAAGCAAGTGTTGTTGAGTTGCTAATACCTTCTGTCGGATTTCAGTGGCTTGGGATTGGAATATCTTTATATCTAAGATCTGGTTTTCGGCAACATCCAATTTTGATTGTAACTATATTATTTGTTTCTCCTGTTGGCTTACCTACATTTGTCTTATTTTCACCCACTGGCGCATCTGCTCAAGGTCGGACCTAAGTTTCTCGATCTCCTGCAGATCGACTATTCTGGCTTGCTCGAGGCTTTTTCTCACCTCATCCCTGTCATTTTCTTCCACCGTAGACACCTTAGCTTCCAACTTACCAATCAAGAGGTTCTTTCATTTCAACTGGGCCTTCAAAGTTTCAACTGAGTATTGGTTGGCTGTAGCATAAGCCCCCAATGTTCCTTCTATCTCGTCGATGAATTCTTCCTCTTCTATGGCCTTTCCTTCTGTCAGGATTTTAAACCTTTTAGCCACTGCACCTTCTTTTTGATATGATTCTTGCTTCACTATGACCTTCCTTTTATTATCAAAGAAAAATTCATTAGGAGGTAACTCTTCTACAGAAATGGGCATTAGCTCTTCATTGAAAATCCATCCTGCATCGGGGTTCCCCTTTGTGAACTGTAAGGGTGTTATATAAGCAATGGGACTGCCGATTTCCTTGAATGATTGTGTTGGGATAGCATCCGTGGCTAGCTTGCTTGATATGAGCGATACTGGGTCGCCCAACCCTTGCAAGGGTATCTCTACTTGACTTTGGACCTGCTTGCCCAACATACCCTTTTCTGGGTTTCCTTCTTGTTGATAAGGGATTTTGGCTCCTCGTTCTGAGGTCTCAACCTCCTTTGTTTTCTCTTGGTTCTCCTCCTTGTCAGGACTTGAGTCCTTTGAGCCTTTGGCTTCCGTTTGCTGTGTAACCGGAAGCTTTGGGGTTTCACCCTGTAAAACCTGGGGGATACAACTCCGTCGGTGCTCCTGGAATCTAAGGAAATCGACCATATCTCTGGGCGGCAGGGCTTGAATTTGACTCAGGACTTCAGAGTAGGACCTCACGCTCCAGAAGATTTCATCATGAGGTGAATCCTCGTGTTCGTACTTCTTCAGGCCACAACTCACCAAGTGATTTCTCACAACCTTATTTGGGTCGTGCTTCTTAAACTCAATGTCCACCAATTTCATTTCTTCTAAGGCTGTAGCCTCGGCTCTGGCATGGCCGAAGTCTAATAAAGAATATGCACCAATGTGAATGGGAAAGGGCGGCCATAACTTTTTCGATACTCCTTTGAGCTCTTTGCTTATCCCATTGAGCACAGTCTGTCTGGCGATCTCGTGACACAACAACTTATCTGGAAAGAGTAGCGCCAGAGCATATGGGGGAACAGAGGTGCCAAATACCCTGATGTATGAAAATTCCACTTCTATATACCAATCTTCCACGCTACTCAGGTTGGCCGTGATGTTATCCGAAATCCTGGGAGGGAGATGGCAAAAAATGGAGACATGCATTGGTACCATTACCCAGTTGAAGATCTCGTAGATGAATTCGTTGGCTTTATCCTCCCAAAGTTTTGAGTGGTAGACATGAATAGGCTCTGTATTAGATGGAGCCCAGCTCCAGTTCATTAGTGGTAAAGTTTTCATGAAGCAAATAACATCCATGATGTAAGCATACATAAAGAACAAAGCCACTTTCCTACTCGTCCTCTGCACTCGATATTCGGTGATTCGACTGGTCAGACTATCAAACAAAAATTTGGCCCAGTCGAAGGAGAAACCCTCAACAATTATATGAATAAGTGGTACCCATGGGAGGAAAAGTGAGTAGTTTCCTCGTTCCCATACAACCTACAGGACATCATCGTTATATACTTGAGTTGCGGCTCTAAGGAGGAGATTGAATAGATTCCATGAATATCAGCCCTGAATTTCGCGGGGTGAAAAACCCCATCTTTGATCTGATCGGATAAATTTTTTCCATACTACTTGCATTCCTTCTTCTTGAAACCCTCTAGGAATTCGACATTGTGAGTAAGATTCGGTGTGGGTGACAATTTATACATTGCCTGTAAATGCTCCGGTCTGAAATTCCCAATTGTCACCCTCTGTTCACTGATAATCATCCTAGTCAGGATGTCCACATGGTCCAGCACCCACCTGACCATATCATAATAGGGAAGAAGCTGTGGCCTTGCCGTTGTTTTGTGCATCTCTGCTTGAGAGACGATTTTGTATTTGGTTGACAAGTCATCCTTCTCGTTATCACTGGAATCATCCGAACAGTTTATCGACTCGGATTGCAGATTGTTGGAAATGTACGTCCATGTTTTGACAGAATTAATACTTTGGGGTGAGGTATCAGAAACAATGTATAAACACTGACTTGAACTCTTGACAGCTGTCTTTGTCACTTTCTGTGGAGCCATGATAGAGAAACTTGCAACTAGATCCCCTGTCGGAAAGATTGAAAACACAGACAAAAGTTGTCCTGGTGAAATGGCTCTGCGCACAATAGAAATGAAAACTGAAATAATGAAAGGAAACCCTCTGTCTTGATCATTTAAGCCTGTGTGATTCCTTACCGAAAGAACGGTCAAATAATTTAATAGAAAGATTTAGAAGTAAAACGAGATCTTTCTATCCATCACCTCACTGAAATTCAAATAAATGCCATAAATGCTTGGCGATTCGTGACATGGAAAAACGCAGAAACATTCAAGACTTCATCCGTAAACTGTGTGTGTTAAAGGTTGTTTAAGTCGTTAATTAATCTGGTTTAGTTATTTTAATTAAGTGCACTTTATTCTCTAATCCCTTTTTCGACGTTCGTCGTATCAAGTGATTCCGCTCCTAGCTGTTGGACCCCAAAAACCCGAAATCACGATGGTGCGATTTAGTTGATTTTATGTGATTCGACTTAAGCCTTTAATTAATCCATGCTTAATTAATGAATATCACGACTTTGTGGATCAAAGTTAAAAATGTTCTTCCCTTTGGGGAAGCAATTACCGAGTCGCGAAATCACAATAGTGATTAACCAAAGTTTAAAGTGATTTAACACAACTTCGCGACTTCGCAAGTCAGAGGTTTTAGAAATGTTCAACGTGTAACTCCCGAGAGTGAGAGTACGAGGTAATGAAAGTTGATAATCCCCGCTTAGTCATTTAATAATGGTGATTAGAACAAAAAAATTTCTCCATTTCGTGTGTCGAGATGGCGGATTTAGTGGGTAGAATCGTGAAATAAACGAAGTCCCGAAATCAATCTTTTGGGGCTTAAGTATACCATTTCACCTATTTAGAGAAGGGCGGCTCCAACAATAACAATGCCAATAGGGATGTTGTTCTTTGAGATGTTCCTTTGAGAGGAACTATGCTAGGAATCCATTGGAGGTTAGATAACCTTCTCACTTTAGGGTGAAATGAAAGATTCCAATAGATGGAGGGGTATCCCTCAATATAAATAGATATTATGATAAAATTATTTTCATTTAAAGGTTTTATATAATTTATACAAAAAAAGAAATAACTCATTAAACAAAATAATGAGAATGCAACACTATATTTTCTTTATTTACACAAAATTCACATTTATCTTAACCAATCACACATAAAGAGTAATCTCGTGAAAGATGCAAAATATTTTAGAGATGGATAGATACTTCAAATACCAATGAGGGTGGAAGTCATTGATACTTAAAGATGTATGAAACATCATAAACAATAACAAGGTATGGAGGTCATTAGTATCCATTAATATGTTACAAAAAAGTATTGGGCATTAACTAATGAATCCAAGGATTCAAACTCATTCATGGAACCATTTAAAATATTAAGAACATCACATAGAAGTAGAATGATAGTAAATATCACAATAAGAAAAGGGATTGAGCCACAAAATTTCTTTTTATAACTGTGATAAGGAGTTTTCCCAAGAGTTGCACAAATGAGTAAGAAGAAGGTATTATGGAACCCAAGAAGTCACATACAAACAACTGAAATAGGTTACAGATTGGATTTCCAAAGAAGAAAATCCTTAAAACCTAACACTACAAACATACTCTACTAAAATATTTTCCATGAATTCTTCTCTTAACCAAATACTAGAAAGTGACATGCTCTTGAGTTGTCAATCCTTTTCTTTGGGTTACTTTACACCTTTCATCACTTTCTGCATGCTCAATTTATACCCCCTTTCGTGGAACTGAATCCAAAAAATAGAACAAAATTGAGGTGGCCTAAGGAGGCTTGCCAAGGTAGGTATGTGGTGAAACTAATTCCCAAAATAGAATGAAGGTTGAGGTGGCTTAAGGAGGCTATAAAATTTAGGCATTTGTTGCCCAATCTAATTAAATATCAGAGTTTGGTTACTACCTTGCTTCCACTATTGGTATAACATTCTATCTATTGCCATATGACCTCTAAAATTGTGACCTTCAAAATATGGAAAAATACAAATTTGTATGATCCTTGAAACTAGTTTAAAACATGAATGAACCTAAATATTAACATACAAGTAGCTTATTAGTAGAGGCCATATTTATGTTGAATTCCTAGGGTATTATGAAATTGAATAAAATGGAGTCTTAGTTCCACCAAATTATTTATAATGGTTAGCACTAACAAACAATTCCTTATTGTGTTCAAAATTTGGCTAGCCAATAGCTAGTGATTCCCAAAATTTGCCAGTGACTTATTTCATTTGGTCAAGTAAATTCTAAACAACCTGAAACGTCATTGAGACTCATTTGTGAATGATCTTAGACTATTAAACATTTATAAGGATTGAACGAGAATATGATCATATGTTACAATTGATTTCATGGCTACTACATCTTCATTGAAATGCTCTTCAAGTTCCCACGTGCTTCCTTATCAATTGTTTGTTGTGTGGGATTAGAGATATTATATATTGTACTAGAATGAACCCCAAAGGATTTATTCATCTTCCATCGAGACCAATCATATTTTTGCTTCTCCTCAAAACAACTTTCATTGCCAAATGTGAAAATGGATGCATTTGTAGCAATCACATTAAAATCATTTGCTAAAACCGTGTCCAATTTCCCAACCTCACATATATATATATATATATATATATATATATATATATATATATATATATATATATATATATATATATATATATATATAT
>ML777693.1:78842-101365 GCA_009831015.1 Picea engelmannii | reverse complement strand
ATTTGCTAAAACCGTGTCCAATTTCCCAAATGATTTAGCAAATTGGACACGGTTTTAGCAAATGATACACACACACACACACACACACACACACACACACACACACACTGTGTGTGTGTGTGTGTGTGTGATCCTAATTTTTGCCCCTTTTAGAGTCACATTGATAATATTTCTAATTTCTATTATTCCCTTTACGTATATTAGTTTCATTTGGACCTTGTTCATTTTTTGAAGATACTTGCAAAGAAGATTGAATGCCATGTGTAATATTTACCAAATACTCTTTTCCACTCCTCATTATTTAGATATTTTAGTAGAATCAATAAATACAACTAGATTCTTCCATCTAAGGGAGGTTTTCCATCCCATCCTTGAAAATCTATTTCCTAATTTGAAAATATGTCATCTTTTTTTTTTTTTCATCGATATAGTAGATTCAATTTCATCACTTATATGTAGCCTTGTCATATTTGATTTGAATATTCTAACACACTTGGATTGATGGTATGATTTGTTGTGCCTCCTCTAGATTTGGAATGAATTAGAGCATCATGATCCATCACCACCACCTCAACTTAAAATCCTAGATAGGGTAGTTTCCTCTTAGGTAACCCATCAAGGTAAATGGCATTTAAAATTTCTATGTTCTCCATAATTTTGTTCAACTAACAAAAAAATTGACCATGACAAGCAAGAAAGTGAACCTTGAAGTCATTACTTAACTCTATAAGACCCCTTTCACTTGATAAAGTATACAACATGATTCATTACCTTAGCGCACAAACCCAAATATCATTTGGCATCATATTCTTTGTGCTTAGATGTTTCTTTGTTGAAAATAAAATTCCATCATGATCAAACACTATAATAGACGGTCGAACGTAGTAAAGGAATTTATGAAGAAAAAATATTGCAAGTATACATCTCCTACTAGGTTTAACTTCACCATTGAAACACATGAGAACTTGTTTAAAGTAGTTTACATAGATAATTTGGCTTGGAAGAACAAGATCCTTGCCACCTATACATTATTTTTTGTTATAATATGTGATGGAATTTTCAATAGTGGGGTAGAGATTGAGGTAAACAAGAAGAGTTGATATCATGAACCTTGTTTGGGCCATACCATATTTACAATGAACATTGACTACATTATTTATTGATATCTTCCTTCAACTATGAGTATTCACTTAGAAAAAATGATACTATGAGTTAAATTGGAGAGTAATTATGATCATCAAAGGGAAAACAAGAAACCTTTTCTTCAAACATTGAAGCCTCATCTATCCTTTCAGAGAAAAGATTGTAAGCTTTGTATTTTATCTTGTGATGAATTTCATTAAACTTGATAGCCTCTTTCATATGATTCTGATAGAGCCCCTCTAGATATCCAAGAATACAATAATTGATGTCACTAGCATGCAATCCCATAGAATAGTCTCTCTCTCTCTCTCTCTCTCTCTCTCTCTCTCTCTCTCTCATATCTACCCCTCTCTCCCCCTCACTTTGTATCCCCCTCCCTCTCCGTTTCTCTCTCCCCATCTCTTTCAAGCAATTCCTCCTAGAACAAGAAGAAGAATACGCCAAGGCAAAGTTCAAGAAGAATGAAATCAAGGCCAAGAGGATCTTGACAGATTCAATCAAGGATCACTTGATCCCCAATGTATCAGAATTGAAGACACCAAAGGAAATGTTCGATTCCCTAACCATACTATATGAAAGCAAGAATACCAACAGGAAGTTGACACTAAGGCATCAACTTAGAAATGTAATGATGAACAAGTTATAAACAATCTCCAACTACTTCATGAGAATTTCACAAATCAAGGACCAACTAGAAGCTATTGGAGACTCGGTACATATGATGCAGATCTTATGACTACTACACTTAATGGTTTCCCATCTTCTTTGGACCAATTTGTTCAAGGAATTTGCGCAAAAAGTGAATTTCCAAAATTTGACAAGTTGTAGACAGACTGTAGCCAAGAAGAATCTAGATTGATATCCAAATCATAGAAGACTAATTATGAATAAAACCAATCTCTTTCCACTCATGTGAATAAAAATAAATTAAGGAGATATTCTAGTCTGAAGAAAACTCGAAGACAAACCATAAGAAAGATGTGTTTAAAATCATATGTTACACTTGTGATAAGTTGGGACATTATGCCTTTCAATGTCCCCATGGGAAAGGAAAGAGGAAACATCATGCACATGCAGTTGATATGGAAGATCCATCATCTTAGAAGAAGGAAAAGGAAGCGAAGGATGAAGGAATCGAAGGCCTATTTTATTTTGGAGTTCATTGTACCTTATTTTCTTATGGAATTTGTCAATCTCATGGAGGATCTAATTAGCCACATAAGGTTGAAACATGATAATAAATCATTCCATTGATATATCAATGCAACATGTTGAAAGTAAATATCAACATATAGCTTACACAAATAGTTTCACCATCAAATAAATAAAAATCACAATGTAGGGCTATATTAGGCCGACACAGAATAGCGAGCAACACCACAATAAAGACATTTTTGGAGTCCAAGGTCCTTTGATTGAATAACCAATTGGGTCCTAAGATTTTTTCCTCCAATGAGGTTCTTTCAGGTATGAAGGCACTTTTACTTAGGTTTTTCTTCACCCAAATAAATTCATAGGCCCCACTCCTAACCTTTGCAAGTGTTTGTCATTGGAAGAGATTAGGTAGTGGGATAATAGGCTAATATGTTAGTTTCTAAGACATTAACTTCTCTTCCTTTATCATAGAGTATTTTGTTAATAAACAATGCATTGCAAGGGAATTATCCCATTTCCGCCAAGAAAATAGATGCATTCATTTAGAACTCAGTGGAAATAGTTTCCATTTGCCTAACTTGGGTCTGTGTGATTGAAAGGTGGATGTAGTGATTTCATTTGCTCAGGGTGTTGGGTATCCCTTATGTTTTGGCCTCTAACTAGAAAGGAAACAATCCCCATGTTGAGTGGTGGTATGTTACATGTGATAGCAATGTTGACATTGTTGTTTTGAATCCTACAGGGTTGCATTTGAATAGAACTATATCGCCTACATTAGATAATATTACATCTTTGAGGACATTGGTGTTGAGTAATAATAATATAACAAGGTCTCTACCTAGATATATCACCTTGTGATTTCCCCTTATTGGTGGGAAAAGAGACATAGTGTTTCAGAATTTTGGAGATCCTTTGTTTCCTTGTTGTCCTAGGCATAACACTAAGGATCTAGAGTATGCTAGGCTAGTCTAGGCTAGATTAGGCTAAACTAGGCTAGGCTAGCATATAATACAACAGAGTAGGCTAGGCTAGAGTAAGCTAGGCTAGGCTAGGATATTCAAGAGTATGATAAGGTAGGATAGGATAGGCTAGAGTAGGATAGGATAGGCTAGGATAGAGTAGGATAGAGTAGGTTAGGCTAGGGTAGACTAGACTAGGCTCTATTAGAGTAAGAAAATACTAGGCTAGAGTCGTCTAGAGTAGGCTAGGCTAAATTCAACTAAAGTGGGCTAAGCTAGTGTAGGTTAGAGTAGGGTAGGGTAGAATAGGACATAGAGATGACGAACAGCTTGAATAATTTGGATGGTCAGAAGTCCATACATGTACGGGATTTCTTGGATCCTATGTAGGACAAGTTTGTTCTATTTTATCATCTCTTCCTCCACCTTTCCTACCATTTGTTCCAAGCACAGGAGATTCTCATAAATATGTTTTGAGACCTGGGGAGTGACAACATTCAATCTCTCCTAAATGGTAATATCAAGGGGATGATGATACCTTCTATATATTTGGTTGGACCGCTAATTTCTTCCCCTAAATCTCATCATGACGATGGGAGAGGTAGCCTGCAATGGGTGGATAAACAACCTACAGATTTCGTTCTCTTCATGTCCTTCGGTAGCGTAAACTTTCTATCAGTCAAAAAAATTGTGAAGATCTCTCTCGGACTGGAAGGAAACAGAAAAAAGTGGTCGGCTTCGGTATATGCGCATATACGAAAGTGGTCGGCTTCCGTATATGCGAATATACAAAATCTTGCCACTTTCGTATAAGCACATATATGGAAGTGGCTGGCTTCTGTATATGCACATACACAGAAGTGGTCGGCTTCTGTATATGTGCATATACGGAATTCAACCGATTCTATATATGCGCATATACGAAAATGGTTGGCTTCCGTATATGCACATATACAAAATTTTACCACTTTTGTATATGCACATATACGAAAATGGTCGGCTTTCGTATATGCGCATATACAGAAATTGGTCACATTTGTATATGTGCATATACACAACTGGTCGACTTCTATATATGTGCATATACGGAAGTGGTCGGCTTCTGTATATGTGCATAGACGAAATCCGACCTCTGTATATGTGCATAGACGAAGTCCGACCATATACCGAAGCCAGTGTGCAAATATGGAAGTGGTCAGCTTTTGTATATGCGCATATACAAAAGTGGCTTGCTTTCGTATATGTGCATATACTAAAGCGGGACACTTCAGTATATATGCACATATACATAAGTGATTGGCTTTTATATATGCGCATATACCGAAGTTGGCCATATACCGAAGCTGACCACTTTCGTATATGTGTATTGCGCATATACAGAAGCAAACCGATTCTGTATATGTACATATACCTAAGTCGACCACTTTTGTATATACACATATATGGAAGTTACGGGCTTACGTATATGCACATATACATAATTTGACCACTTTCATATATGGATTTCGTATATGCGCATATACGAAATTCGACCACTTCCATATATGCACATATACAGAACTGGCCAACTTCCACATATGAGCATATACAAAAGTGGTAAACTTTTGTATATGCACATATACGAAAACTGACCACTTCCATATATGTGCATATACAAAAGTCGACCAATTATGTATATGTGTATATATGAAAGTGACCAACTTTCGTATATGTGCATATACGAAAGTCGAACACTTCCCTATATGCGCATATATAAAAGTCGCCCACTTGCGTATACGCACATATATGAATGTGGTTGTCTTCCGTATATGCACATATACAAAATCCGACCATTTTCGTATATGCGCATATATGGAAGTGGTAAGCTTCCGTATATGCGCATATACAGAAGTGGTTAGCTTCCGTATATGCGCATATATATAAGTGGTCAGCTTCTGTATATGCGTATATACAGAAGCCGACCATTTTCATATATGTGCATATATGGAAGCTGACCACTTCCGTATATGCACATATATGGAAGCCGACCACTTTTGTATAAGCAAATATATGAAAATGGTTGACTTCTTCTCTGGGAAATTCTATTTCTCCTTTATCTTTTTCTGTGGGCCGACTTCTCTTCTTGGAGGTTCTAATTCCGATTAATTCTTTTCCTCTGGGCCAACTTCTCTTCTGAGGTGTTCTTCTACTGTTCAATAGTCTTCCTTTGACTTCTAGGATCTTCTTCTCTTCTAAGAAATATTTTCTAGGAGGAAAATACCTCTGGTAGCTACCAAAACATCAACATATTCCTTTCCAGAGAACTGTTGAATGGAATATCAGTTTTGAGAGGCTTATATAAATTTTAAGTGAGAGATCAGTTTGCATCTCATATATAAACAATTAAAACTTAGACTCTCTTGTCAATTTAACCCTGGTTCACCTCAGTGAAGCAAATGTTGTTGAATAGAATAAATTAGACTAAAAGCAATCTGGACTGCCCGTTTCTTCAAGTTCAATGGCATGTCTTTGGTAGACTTTCAGAAAAAATAATCATTTTTTAAAGCGACTCTGAAGTTAATTCAGCTAATTCAACTAAGTCTGTCTAATTTAATGAAAATTAGACCAAAGTTATGTTCAAGACAATGTTTAACAAGATGCATAGAAAATCCCCTTAAACTTTAAATTTTATCTTAATTACATGACACTACCTATTCAAATAGCCTCATGCCTTGTTTATACCATAGGAAACACAAAAATGAATTGGACGAAATTCTTGAACATGTGAAATTCTAATTTCAATTCATTCCTATTAAATATTCTATTTGTTTCTTCCATTTGAAAAATCTACATAAATTATTTATGAATTTGTAATCATCATAATTTATTTATTTATACTTTTACTTATTAAAATTTTTATTTCATAATTCTAGATCGTGTACAAATTAACCTTTTAAAAAATTATTTAAATAATCTCAATATAAGTTGGTAAATTGTTTTCCTCACAAAAAAGCGTAATTTTCATTATGATAATCAATATTACATTTTGTAGATACATCGAATGGTGTATTTCTGTGGTATAGTATGCCTGCATACTTCATATCATGTAGTTCTGTCTTCTTCATCCTGTAGGATTTTACAAAATCATTACAATAAAACCTGTAATGCTTCAGAGCATGTAGTTCTGTCTTCTTTATCCTCATTGATTTTTCACCAAAACTTGACAACATTAAAAGTTTCATTCATTTACAAAAAATATCTTTGTTGTTATTGTATTTGTTCATTTATGAACTTTGTGATCTTCCAGCGGCCCACCTCCATGTGTGTGCCCTTTTTTGAAGCCTTGTCCGCTTCTTCATTTCTTTCCCTATAGACATGTTGACAGGAAAAATAATATAAAACTCTCTGCATTGTTTTTATGTCTTCCACAATATTAGCAAGTCTGATATTGTTGCATATTTGAGTCCCATTTATTCATTTTATTGCATTTTTTGAGTCTCCAAAAATTGTTAACTATTTTCAATCTTTTTCTAATGCAAAGGTCATGAGTAGTTTGAGGCTCATTAATTCAACATAATTATTTGTTCCATTTCCCAGTCCAGATGTTAAGGTGTAATAGTGTGTGTATGTGAAGTATAGTAAACCTCCTCCTCCACAGGTGTAATGTTGGGATGCTCCGTCAAAAAAACCCCAAGGTGAATATTTTACAATTATTACCTCTTTTATCAATATATTCCTGATTCTTTCTTTCGATGGAAAGGAAGAGAAAATTGCCAGACTATTTAGTGAGGTTTTTCTAGGAGCTATAGTCACCTTATTGAATATGGCTTCATTTATAGCTAGCCAAACTCCCCATGTGATTAGCAGAGGGATTATTTTGTAACTTTTGTAAGAAGGGTTTTCCCACTAGTTCTTCCAGGATTGTTCTAAGGTGTGGGCTTCCCACTGGAAAGAGAACTTCAGAGTATCTGAAACTTTTTTCCAAAACATCTTTACATATGAGCATTCAAGAAAAAGGTGTTGTGTCATTTCTCCCTTAGATTTGCACAGTGAGCATCTACCTGGTCCAACAAAATTTCTTTTCAGGAGTATATCCCAGGTTGGGGCTTTGTTAGATAGAACGCTCCACCAAAAAAGTTTTGTCTTAGCAGGGCCATTGATCTTCCAGGTCTTTATCCACCACCAGACTGGTTCATCTTGATATGGTTCTTGTATTAAGTGTAAATATCCTTCTTTTGGGGTGTAGATGCCTAAATCATTTATGTCCCACACCAATTCATCTTCTTGTTCTCTTATCCTGATATGTGAAGTTTTTAGGGATGTTAGATAAATCTCCAATTATGTTGATTCCTCAATGTTTAAGTCAAGAGCGGTGGAAGATTTCCACCCTTGAGCCCAAAGAGTAGTGGAAGACTGATCAACAAGTGAGTTTAAGGAACCTAGTCCTTTTTGTTTTAAGGTAGATAATAGATGGTTTGAAAGTAAGTGTTTTCCTTCGCTTCCTGTCCAGGGATCTGCCCCTAACCTTACCCGAAGTTTGTTTCCTACCTTCCAAGCAAGACCATCCCCTATAACAGAGAAAGACTTTATGACTACCTTCCAAATCGTCGAAGCTCCTTTGAGAGTTTTCTGAGCTCGTCTGATCCAAGATTCCATTGAGTCTGGTTCAATGTACTTTTTTGTGACAACCTTTGTCCAAAGGCTTTTTGTAGAGAGTAGTCGCCATCCCCCTTTAGTAGCTAAGGCTTTGGAGAAAAAATGTATATTTTTTAAGCCCCATCCTCCTAAAGCCTTTGGGACTACAATCCTTTTCCATCTTACCCAAGGGGTCACATTTGTATATTTATTTCCACTCCACAAAAATCTGAAAGAGAGTTTTCTAGCTGCCTCCAAAGTTCCTTTTGGGATCCAAGAGAGAGACATCCAAAAAACTAGGATGGCTTCCAGTACTGATTTTACTAGAACCAATCTGCCAGCCCTAGAAATCCATTTATGACTCCAAGAACTTAACCTTTTATCTAATTTTTTGAGAAGCCATGTCCAATCCTCCTTCCTGTAATCATTTGGTTTCAAATTGAATCCCAGGTACTTTATACCTTCAACAATAGTTTTCCCTTCAAAAGGGAAGAAAATTCGATAACAACTTTTTTCCATTTCTGAGAGGCCAAGGGTGGTAAGGGTAGACTTTCCTTCATTTATAATCATCCCTGTGGCTTTGGAGAAAAGCATCACAGTGTTATTGAGAGTCTCTTCCTCCCCTCTTGTTCTTGTGGTGAAGACAAGGATGTCATCTACAAAGAGTAGGTGTGTAATATGTAGATTATTTGAGATATTGATTCCTGGGAGGAACCCAAACCGTTTTTCTGCTGCTATAGCCCCGCTAAGACCTTCAACCACGAGAAGGAAAAGGAGTGGAGAAAGTGGACAACCTTGTCTTAAGCCCCTTTCAGGTCTAAAAAAGGTCATAATTGAACCATTTATGAGTACTGAGAAAACACGGTTGTAATACAACACATAATCCATCTGATAAAAGGAACTGTGAAGCCTAAATGCGTTAAAAGTAGTCAGATATAGAGCCAACTTACCCTGTCATTGGCTTTAGATAGATCAACTTTTAGTACCACACTCTTTAGCTTCCTGGTCTTTGTGATGTGTAAGGCTTCCTGGGCCACTCGTATTGCTTCATGAATCTGTCTGCCTTCCAGGAACCCAAACTGTTCAAAAGATATTTTCTCAGAAATTACTTTCTTAAGTCTTCTTGCTAAGACTTTGGAAATGATCTTGTAGATACAGATGCACATGGAGATTGGCATGAAATCATCCAAGGTGTCCACATTATCCTTTTTTGGAATAAGGGCAATGAAGGTTGAATTTAAACTAAGTGGCATTTGTCCAGAAAGCCTTATCTCTTCAACTAACCTTTTGTCCTTTTGAAAACTGTTCATTACAATATTAAGTTCTTCTAAGGTTACCTTTTCCATAAGCATTATGTTGTCTTCCTCACTTGTAAATCGAGGAAAATACTGTACCACTCGAATCACTTCTTCAATAGTGGCCTTGTTTTCTGCTGTGTAGAGGTCCTGAAAGAATTGTTTTCCAATTCTTGTCATTCCTTCAAAAGTATGCTCCTTTTTTCCGTCATGATCTTTTAGCTACCAGATTGAGTTTGAGCATTTCCTTCCCTTTGCATAAGCTTGGAAGAAATTTGTGTTCTCATCTCCACTCTTCATCCATGTGTCTCTTCTTTTTAATCTCTAGTTTTCTTCTTTTTCCTTTAAGAGTCTGTTTCTCCTTTCTTCCAATTTAAGTAGATTTAATTTGGCTTTTGTCGATTCAAATCCTCCACCTTCTTCTTCTGATATAAGTTTTAACTGTGATTCCAACTCTTTTAGTTCCAAATCCTCCTTTAGAAATTTTTGATGAGCCTGGTTCTTTGTTTTCTCTTTGATTATGTGAAGATTTTTAATAAAGTGTAAGCCTGCTGCCCCATTTCTCTTTGCGTTATATACCCGCCAATTCTCTTTAACCAACTTTAAGAAAGTGTCATCATTGAGCCAAGTTTTGTTGAATTTGAAAGGACTGGGTGGCTTATTCATCCCAATTCTTAATTCAAGGAAGATCAGATAATGATCTGAGATTCCCCCGTGTCCTATCCATTGTTTCAATTGAAAGGATTTTTCAAGTAGTGTATCCTTTATCAGAAAATGATCCAATCTTTTGGCTATGTTGTCTTCACCCACTCTGTTATTTCTCCAAGTAGGTTTGAATTTGATCGGCTCAATATCCAAAAAATGATGTTCCTCCAGTTTTTGTGTGAAGTAGTTAGAGAGGGGATCCGATCTCACATGATTTCCCCAAAATTCTTTAAAACCCAAAGAGAAGTTTAAGTCTCCTCCCAGGATTAAGAGTTTTTCTGTTAAGAAAGACTTGGAGAAGAAAGTGTCCCAGTATGCGCCTCTGCTATGACAAGGACCATATATGTTTACAATGTGGAGGGGTTCTTCAAGTTCTCTCAAGATAATTGCGATACCAAGTCCAGAGTCAAAACCCCAAGAGTTGATGACTTTTATAGCACGTGAGTTCCATCCAATAGCAAGTCCTCCCGATCTTCTGATAGAATCCAATGTAATAAAACTCCAATTTGGAAGTAGCGCAGAGAGTTTGTTGTAAACTTCCACCCCTTCCCCCAAAGTTTCTTGAAGAAGGACATCCAGATGTTCTGTGAGGATCATCCTTTTTAAGGATGGTATTTTGAGGGGGGCAAAAAATCCCCTACAATTAAAGGAGAAGCACTTCATCAAGGCCCCTTTCCCAGGGTTTGCCTTGCTCTAAGCGCCCTTTCAATAGAGACATGTTTACCTGCTAAAAGATCGATCTTGGCTTTCTTCCGAGCCTTTGAAATGAGGGATTTCCTTCCTCTCCCACTTTTCTCTGATGGAATCAGGTCCAAGGCCAATCCTCCTGAGTGTTCTCTGTTCAGGGATCTTAAGAAATAATGCCTTGAGGAGGTATCAGTCAAGAATGTAGTGGAATCCTCTGAGGCTGGGGCAGAGGGTGAAGCGGGGGGTTCCAAGGGTAGGAGGGAAGAAGAGGAGGCCAAAGAAGGGGCGAGGTAGGGAGGGAGCGAGGAGGGAGGCAAAAGGGAGGGGATGAAAATAACTGAGGGATGGAGTAGGGGAAGGGAAGGAGAGAGCAACCACTCATGACCTTTTATAGACAAATTATTTATTAAAACAATAATAGAAGGGGCAGGGTTAGAGGAGGTACCCTTGACCGGGAAGGAAGTGGAATCTGCCAACACTGGAGTTTGTTGAGCCAGTCACATAGTATCCATCTCTAAGCAAGGTTGGACAAAATCTACAGACATTTCTTCTGTGAGGTTATCAGTTTGACATCCCTGCTCCCTTTGTGTGAAGAGAACGGAATCCGCTGAGCCAAAAAAATTATAAGAATATTTGTACCTTCCATACACTGTTCCTCTGGTCCTTAAAGGGAGCGTACAATTCTTCATAAGGTGTCCATACTGATGACACCTTCGACACCTGAAAGGAATGTTCTCATAGTCCAATTTTTGAACATAAGTGTATCCTCCCCAACTGAGATCCATCTCTTCACTAAGGCCATCCATGACATTCAAATTTACCAGAATTCTTGCTACTTTCCTTTGTTTTGTCTCTTCAAAAGTCATGTCCGCATCCAATAAGTCTCCTTAGAAATTCCCATTTTTTTTAAGTAATCAAAAGACCAGAGATGGAAAGGTAGTGTTGGTAGTCTTACCCAAACTTGAATTTTGTCAAGACGTTCTGTGCTTGCGTCAAATAACAGACTCCAAGGTTTGATAAGAAGAAGAGAGTTGTTGATGCTCCATGCTTTGCTTAGCACCTATTTGGGATGCTCACTATTATGGAAGTGAAAGCATACCAGTTTCTATTTAATTCCACCAGCTCCGGTATGTATCCTAGCTCATCCTTCCAAAGAGAAAGAATCCATTCTCGAATCGTTTTCACTGAAAAAATTCTGCCATTCACTCATCCAACAATCGTTTGGTTTGTCATATGGGTCACCTAATTGATCTCCACGTCTTCTCCAAGTGCCAGATTTCCAACCTTTCCTTTATTTTTTAAGCTTTTCCTCTTCAACCTGGACCCTAAAACTTTGGCTCGAGTAGCTCCTTCTGGGGTAGCTGGGTGTTTCTTTAAGGGTTCCCTAGTGGAGAAAGTCTACTTGTATCCACTGTACTCATCCGGTTCAAGCCGAGCAGAAATGAAACCCTTATTTAAAGGGAAAGAGGGGGTTGCATTAGGTCCTAACTCAGAAAAGACTAAGGGTTCTACGTCGATGCTGGAGAGAGAGCGGTTTAGGGAAAACTCTAGGGGAGGGTGGATGAGTCCTCCTGTAATAGAGTTAACCCAATCTAAGTCAGAAGCTTGTATAGGGCCGAGCAGGGGTAAAACGACTGATGTAGAAGTCGAAGGCCCCGACAACCAAGGTTTTGTAAAATCTCCAAACAATAATCCGTCGAGTAGAGAGGGCAAAGGTAGGGAAATCGGTTCAGCCTGAGGAGGGACGTAAAGGAAAAGAGTAGAGTCCCCTATGTCCGCCAGTTGTTCGAGGGGTCCTCCACCTGCCTCAAATTCTACTGCCACGACATCCACCATAGTTGTCTTCAAAGCGTCAGAAGTCCGCGCGGTCACCGAGAAATCCTCCATGGTCGAGTAGGTGTTGGGAGAGGCCACCAGGAAAGGGGAGAGGGAGAAGGTCAAGACGGGAGCAATAAAGGCGAGGGGTAAAATATTAACCGCAGGTTAGAGGAAGAAAATGGTAAAACCACAACCACATGCGGAAAAAACGCTCCATAACCGCAGACCCCTTAACTAACTCCTTGACCCGAGATCTTGAGTTGGTAAATATATATCAACTATTTATTAATTTTCAATCATCATATTTTAATTATTTATAATTTTACTTATTTTAAATTCATGAGACTCTTCAAATTACTTTTGCAAATAAAATTTTCCCAATCACACACAAAAAACCATCACCTATAAAAACATCATTATGTAATTTAACTTTTAAAAAAGAATTATGATATCTATTACAGAATTTGACATTTAAAAAACAATCATGATATCTATACTCATTGGATTTCAAAACGCAAGGACTTGTTCATGTATTTAAAAGAAAATAAATTATGGGAAACTTTATTATGTAAACCATATATATGTGAAACCATCAAACCCTCTCGATGTCAAGTCACTTCTGAGACACTCCAACACGACAAATTTATATTTATAATAAAAGAAGTAACATTGTATGGTTGATTGTGGACTAATATTAAAATTAATTTTTATTTAAAAATAATTAAAATTTAATATGAAAATGGTAAATAACACTAAGTCTATAAAAGTTCTTTTTCAGAAAGAACCCTTCATCTTGCACATAATGAAAGAAACTAAAGAAATAAAACTTAAACAGAGAAGTGAGAAACCACTCTTCAAAATAAGATTGTTGATGTTTTTAAAGCTTAAGCGTGTTTTGATAAAAAGATTCGATGGTAATTAAATTGACTGCTTGCTATGAAATTTTTTGAAAGCTTAAGACTATTTTGAAAAAATATTCGATGGTAATTAAATTGAGTGCTTGCTATGAAAAATAAATGGGATTTTACAATGTCAATCATTGGTATCAATCATTATCTTGTGAACAATATCTTCATCATTTAATTAACAGGTGAGCAATCAAGGGAAGTTTTTTCAAATTCAAAAATGGGCAGGCAGGGAGTTAATAAGGTAGATACAAATTTAAACATCACCTGACTGTCTCCTTGATCAACTCACTATACTTCACGTCTCTTGGGGGGTTAACGACGGTGAATGGAGGCTCTGGAATTAGTGATCGGCGAGAGTCAACAATATTTTATCAAGGAATAGTTTGTGACTTTCACAGATCCTGACCCGATGATACTTCAAGTCTTGACGAAGTTATCTCTCACCCTCCATGTGACCACAGGCTGTGATTATATCCCATGTCATCGAGATAACACCATTGTCGTTGGATTTTATCTACTGGGGAACACTTACCAACACTGCACCTTTCATGATCCGACGATTATTCTTCCCCGACAATCAATGGTTCCTGACCATCGATCTAACTAAGATCGCTCGATCTGACCATTGACTCCTTTTCTTTTTTGTTGTACCTCCTTCGTGGATCTATCGCTCGTCCTCAACCTTCGACTTAATCCACACCATTGATTTGGTTTACGTGTCCACTTAAGAGATGGCCCATTATCGTCGGTACAATTACTAACGCTTTTCATCGATGATGCTCCTACGACTCTCATTGGCGATCTCTCAACCATTGTTGTCATCGATCCTTTATTCTACATCATCGCTGAGATCTTATCATTGACAATCACCTCCCTAGAGTGACCTAGTCACCCTTGAAGTGCAGGACCTACATCGAGGTGACATTGGGTGTAGGATTCCCATAGTTGTAGCACATGTTCTGTGGTTGGGTCGGGATTTTCCCAAACTACAACTTGTGCTATTACAATGCATATATGGAAGCGACCCGCTTCCATATATGCGCATATACCGAACTCGACGAATTTTTTATATACGCATATATGGAAGTGACAGGCTTCTGTATATGCACATATAAGAAAGTCGACCACTTTCGTATATGGATTTCATATATGTGCATATACAGAAGTCGACCACTTTTTTATATGAACATATACAGAAGTGGCCAGCTTCCACATATGAGCATATACAGAAGTGGTCAACTTTTGTATATGCACATATACGAAAACCGACCACTTCCATATATGTGCATATACATAAGTTGATCAATTCCGTATATGTTTATATACGAAAGTGCCCAACTTTCATATATGCACATATACAAAAGTCGACCACTTCCCTATATGCGCATAAATAGAAGTCGACCACTTGCATATATGTGCATATATGAATGTGGTCGACTTTCGTATATGCGCATATACAAAATCTGACCATTTTTCTTATATGCGCATATACAAAAGTAGTTAGATTATGTATATGCACATATACAAAAGTGGTCAAATTTTGTATATGTGCATATACGAAAGCTGACTACTTCCGTATATGCGCATATACAAAAGTTTACCACTTCCGTATATGTGCATATACAAAAGTGGTAAGCTTCCGTATATGCGCATATACATAAGTGGTCAACTTCCATATATGTGCGTATACGAAAGCCGATCATTTTCGTATATGTGCATATACAGAAGTGGTCAGCTTCCGTATATGCGCATAGATGAAAGTTTACCACTTTCGTATATGCGCATATACGGAAATGGTCAACTTTCGTATATGCACATATACGAAAATGGTCGGCTTCCATATATGCGCATATACGGAAATGGTCAACTTCCGTATATGCGCATGTATGAAAGTGGTCAGCTTCCGTATATGCGTATATACGGAAGCCGACCATTTTCGTATATGCACATATACGAAAGTCGACCATTTTCGTATATGCGCATATACATAAGTCGACCACTTCCGCATATGCGCATATACGGATGTTGACCATTTCTGTATATGCACATATATGGAAGCCGACCATTTCCATATATGCGCATATACATAAGTGGCCAGCTTTCGTATATGTGCATATACGACACATATACAAAAGTTGACCACTTCTGTATATGCTTATATACAGAAGTCAACCATTTCTATATATGTGCATATACGAAAGCCGACCGCTTTCGTATATGCGCATATATGGAAATGGCCATCTTCCGTATATGCGCATATACGAAAGCCGACCATTTATGTATATGCACATATACTGAAGTTGACCATGGCTTCCGTATATGTGCATATACGAAAGATGACCATTTCTGTGTACGAAAGCTGACAACTTCCATATATGCACATATACAGAAATCGACCATTTCCATATACGTGCATATATAGAAGGTGACCGGTTTCGTATATGCGCATATACATAAATGGTCGGCTTCTGTATATACGCATATACGAAAGTGGTCAATTTTCATATATGCACATATATGGAAGCTGACTGCTTCCATATATGCGCATATATGGAAGCTGACCGCTTCCATATATGCGCATATATGGAAATGGTTGGCTTCCGTATATGTGCATATACGGAAATGGTTGGATTCTGTATATGCGCATATATGGAAGTCGATCATTTCCGTATATGCACCTATACAAAAGCGATCAACTTCCATATATGCGCATATATGGAAGTCAACCTCTTGACCGCTTCCCTATATGTGCATATACGAAAGCCGACCATTTCTGTATATGCGCATATACATAAGTCAACCATTTCTGTATATGTGCGTATACGGAAGCCGACCGCTTCCATATATGCGCATATACAGAAATGGTCGACTTTTGTATATGCGCATATACGAAAGTGGTCAACTTTCATAAATGTGTCATATATGCACATATACAGAAGTTGACCACTTTTGTATATGCGCATATACGGAAGTGGTCAAATTTTGTATAGGACAAAAAGAAAATCAATATCATGTACTCATTTTTAGGCTACAACATTGGGGTCATGTGCTTTCAAATAAAATCTAACCTTAATTGGAAATTATAATTGAAACATAAATCAACTTCTTGCTAAATAGTGTCATTCTCATGTTCATTATATATAAATACAGTTATAATTGAAATATAAGTCAATATAAATGTATATTTAGAATGGACACTAAATCAAGTGATTAATGTCTAAAAAAATGCTACTATCTTAAGCAAATGATTTGATAAGACGACGGGGTGTAATTTAGGTACCTGCACAACCATTTTAGTGGAGGCCATTGTTTTATTTAGAGCTTCTTAGGTGTTAGTTAAAGCAGATCCTGTCTGTCAGAGATTAGACAGGTTTAATCTTGAGATAAGAGGTCTTTATTGTTATTCGTTACCTCACGGGTTGTGTGTTTTTTAGGTAGTGAGTGAAGGGGGCAATAGAACAAAGGTGGGAGAGAACTATTAGGCTGGAGAAGCTTTCAGATGGAAGCTGAGGTCAATGCACTTATAGGTGCAGTTGACGAGGCACTCTGGAACAATTTCGATTTATTTGCCTCGAAAAATGAGCTCAGTGCCCTTTACAACTCAACAGTGGAGGAAATTCAACCAAATGTGCCTGAATATTCTGGCATGGATAAGTTAAAAATTATCTTCCCTTCTCTTTACTACTCGTTGTCAACTTGGGAACGTGATTCCCTGGATTCTTCCATTACATTGGAAGAGGGAAATACGCAGGTTTTCTCAAATGGTAATATATCAGATCGAGAGGGACAACCCATTACATAATATGGGTCAGGGGGCGGGGGGGGACAATCCATTACATCTTCTATGTTTGTGGAACCTTCGGTAGAGCCTGTGGGGGATAGTTTTTTACTATTTGGGACTACTTATGTTGTGAATGCAAATTTTCGGGGAGAAAAGGGTATTTCAAGTGAGCATGTGGGGGATAGTTGTTTACTATTCAGTACTACTTCTGATGTGAATGTCGAACTTCGGAGAGAAAAGGGTATTTCAAGTGAACCTGTGGAGGATAGTTATATTTTACCAAGATTTAGGGAGCTCGAGCTAGGTAAAATCTCCATAGGTGTTGTTCTGGAGTCACTGGTCCCTTCTTACAGAGATACCCTGTCTCCTACTCCTATTCCTACCTACCAGGGGAGGTCTGTAGTTAGTAGAGTTGGGACAAGTGGAGATAATGGTTTGCTTGAACGGACTGGGGAGGGTACTGGAAAAGACTATGCCTAGTCGAGGGGCTTAGGATATGAGATTTCCCCTATTAAAACTAAGAGTGCACACAAAAAAGAAGTTACTATACCCACTACTCTGAATTTAATTTTTTCCAATGTCTTTGATAATGGGGCTCTTATAGGCATGAAATCCCTAGCCAGGGAAACATCATGATATTTCTCTCCTTAAACATTAGAGGGGTAGCCCCTCCCCTAAAATCTGCCTCTATGCATAGACTTCTAAATAGGACTAAACCTGATAATATTTTCTTGCAAGAAACTTTGGTGGATGAAAAGAAGGACAGATCTTTCATGAATTATTTACGATCTTCTTGGTTATCATGTTCTATTAGCTCAGTTGGCAAGTTTGGGGGTCTTTTGGTGACCTGGGATCCATCTAAATTTGATCTTTCTTATTACTTAAGTTGTGGTGGTATTTTCCTGACAGGTACAAGTTTAGAGAATAAGAGGCCGACTTCACTTTTAAATGTATATGGACCTTGTACAGACAAAAAATATTTTTGGGACAAGGTGGTTGATAGGGGAATGTTAGCCCATAAGAATCTGTTAGTAGCAGGGGATTTTAATTTCATAGTTAGTGCTGGTGAGGTTTGGGGTGATACAACTCATCTGGATCAGTTGGCAGGGTATTTTAAAGATATTTTTCAGGATAATAGGCTTGTTGATATAATACTTGATGAATTAGTTCCTACTTGGCGGAATGGAAGATCTGGAGCTGAAGGTATCTCTAAGAGATTGGACAGGGTTTATTCATTTGCAGATTTCTTGAAAAATGTTGGAAGATACATGTCTTGGGTTGCCTATCTGTATCTATCGGATCATGATCCTGTACTTTTGCATCTAGAACACAACTTTCACTCTACATCCTATCCTTTCAAATGAAATCTGATGTGACTGAGAGAAGAAGAATTATCTTGTATAGTTCATGAAGTCTGGAAGGATCAACTTTTTTTACAAGAGTCCGGGGTTCAAAGGAGACTGGTTTGGAAATTGAAACTGTTGAAGCAACGAGTAAAGAATTAGGAAAAACAACAAAGATTACAAAAACATTTGAAGCTTGAAAAACCGGAGGAGGACCTCCAGGGCTATTATCAGGAGAGTTCTAGGGGTTCGAGGAGACTAGATGTTGATTTCCATATAAAGTCTTTAGAAAAAGAGAGAAATAATCTTCTTATGGCAGAAGAGGAAATTTGGAGACCGCGAAGCAGAGCAATTTGGATTAAAAGTGGAGATCAAAATACTAAATGTTTTCATCAATTTGCCAGTTTTAGAAGGAATAGAAAACATATTTGGGAAGTTCATGATGAGAACGGTTAGGTCCATTCAGGACAAGAGGCTCTTAAAAAAGAGGCCAACAAACATTACAAAGGTTTTTTTGAGGATCCGGGTCATTCCATTTCTGATCAGGTCTACTCAACCATACTTTACCCACGTTTAGTCAATGAGGAAGATACATTACTTCTTGAAAGACCATGCACCAAGGAGGAATTATGGGAAGTTCTCAAAGTTTTTGCAAAGGAAAAAAGTCTCAGACCTGATGGATGGACGATCGAGTTCTTTATTCACTTCTTTGATTTGGTAGGGGATGATTTGCTCGAAGTGGTTTAGGATTCTAGGAGAAGAGGTGAGGTGGTAAGAGATTTAAACTCGAATTTTCTAGCTCTAATCCCAAAAGTCAACAAGCCTTCTTCATTTGGCGATTATAGACCTATAGCTCTATGTAATTTGTGTTATAAACTTATAGTAAATATCATAGCGAATAGGATAAAACCTATTCTTTCTCATACCCTGTCAGGAGAGCAATTGGGGTTTTTGAAGGGGAGACAGATTTTGGATGCCATTGGCACGGCTTAGGAATGTTTACACAACATTAAGATGAAAAAATTAAAGGCATTGTTTTTTAAGCTTGACTTAAAGAAGGCATATGACTGTATCAATTGGGACTTTTTAAGAATGATCTTAATACAAACTAGTTTTGGACTTTTGATTACCAATTGGATAATGAGTTGTGTGATCAGTGCGTCATATGCAATACTGATAAATGGGGAGACTACTTAAATTTTTCCAGAGTGGAAGAGGATTGAGACAAGGTTTCCCATTATCTCCCCTGTTATTTATCTTAGTGATGGAAGGTCTTAGTTTACTTCTAAAGAAAGGTTAGGTTGAAGGGAAACTGACAGGTCTGAAGGTTTCTAGATTAGTAAATATTCTCCATCTTTTTTTTGTGGATGATGTTCTAATCATGACCAGAGCTTCATTACAGGAATGGAAGGATATTGCCGACATTTTAAAAATATTTCGCAGAGCGACGGGCATGGTGATTAACTTGTCAAAGTCAACCTTTCATCATTCAGGCATACAAGGGGAGATTTTAGAGAATTTAAAAGAATTATTCCCATACAACTATGCGGATCTCAATACAGGTTTTAGATATCTTGGCTACTTTCTGAAGTTTGAAAAATACAAGGCAAAAGATTGGAGGTGTCTAATTGCAAAATTTGAAAAAAGGATTGGCCATTGGTGTAATAGGTGGCTTTCTATAGGTGGGCGATTCGTCCTTATTAAAGTTGTTCTTGAAAGTCAACCTATATATTGGATGGCATTGGCAACAATACCAATTTCAATTCTTAACAGGATCAAACAATTATTTTTTTCTCTTCTTTGGTCGGGCTGTAGTGAAAAAAACCATTTTCATCTTTGTAGATGGGAGATTATTGGGAAACCAAAGATTTTTTGTGGTTGGGGTTTAAGGAACGTTTTTCTTTTTAATAAAGCACCGACGACAAACTCTTTGTGGCGAGTGTTGATAAAGGATGGTATTTGGTACAGGGTTATAAAAGACAAATATCTTCCATATTGTTTGGTTTCTACTTGGCTTAGAACAACCTCTTATAGAGAGACATCTTCTTCTCCGGCCTAGAAAAATTTATTAAAGGCTTTACCTCTCATAACGCATTTGGTTGAGTCGGAGTCCGGGAACAGGTCAGTCGGTTTTAATAAGTAAAGATCTGATTCCGGGGTTGGGGAAATCCTCTCTACTTTCTCATGATCTCTTAACTTCCTTAAAGTAGAAAAATATCTCATTACTATATCAGGCTAGAGGATTTTCTTGGCTAGGTACTATCCGCTCAGTTTGGAAAGACAGTAGATAACTTGCTCTTACTGGGGATTTGGCAAAAGAATGGGATTTGTATTGCAGGGCTTTAATAAGCCCGGGGATTCATCTACAGGACAAAGATGATGAGATAAAATGGATCGGAGGAGATAAGTCAAGTGTTCTAACTGTAAAAAATGTCTATTATGCCATAGCTTCAAAAATATGGCATCAACTTATTAGTGGTTGGAGGAAAAATATGTGGACTTGGGACTTAGCACTAAAAATCGAATTTTTCATCTGGTTATTGTTGGAAAACAAGATACTTACTTGGGATAATTTACTATATAAGGGATGTGAAGGGCATAGTAAGTGTCTCCTTTGTGCAAAGGGTCCAAATTCTGTTAATCATCTACTGGTCAACTAATTTTTTACTCAACAAGTCTGGCACATGATTTTAAGAGGACTAAATCTAATAAATGTTTGGGAAGGAAATACTTTAAATGCTTGTTATGATAGTTGGATAAAATAGGTACCAAAGTACTCTACTTTTCCCTCTATTGTTAATTGACATGTTTTGGTGGAGCGCAATAGGGTAATATTTGAAAATGGGAGCCCATCCATCTGTTCAGTAGTTTATAAGACTCTTGGAGGTTTTGATAGACTTTTAATACCTAAAAAAATGCCTATTTTTTGTACCAATAAGGAATTATTCCAGTATTAGTCTACAATGTGTTGGTTTGATGGAGCAACAATCTCTAATGGACTCCAAAGTGGAGCAGGGGGTGATTAAGATCAGTGAAAAAATTGCTTATAAATGGACATTCAATTGTGGCCCAGGTACCAATACAAGGGCATAATTATTAGGAGTCTGGCAACTCTTATCTTGGCATCTAGATTGTATATTTTTTATATTCAGGGATTTGGAGACTATAAGATAATTATTGACTAGTGTAATTGCAAAGGAAGATTACAGGTAATTTCTTTAGACTGTTGGAAGACCAGAATTAGAGATCTCAACAAAACCTTCAATTCTCTCAACTTTTCCCATATTTATCAAGAATACAATAAGGAGGCAGGCAAATTATAAAGAAGGCACTCAATATGCAAGAAGGAAAAATATCCTATAATCAATGGGAAGAAGGAAATGAAGGATCTACATTGTTTTTAAACTTATAATTGTACATATTTGAATTTTTGTGTAGCTCCTTTTTGGGACGCACCAATTTAGATCTTAGATGTAGAGGATGAAAATAATCTTCTTATTTTATATTTGGATGATCTAGTGGAGAGTTTATGTAGGAACTTGAGCTAAAGCTGGATGTCATTCTTGAGCTAAAGCTAGATGTGTGCTGGTATGAACAATGTTAATTTTTGTCATTTTGGACAAGAACTTTGCATGTGTACACAATTATATTTATAATATAATGAGTAATTTTCTGTTGGGAAAAAAGTGATTAATATCTAAACACTAAAATTAAATTGTTTAAAAGATATCATAAATACATCATGTTTTAACTTCGAGAAGCTAATTTGCATCCTTGATAAATGACTACATTAGAAGGAAATGTGAAGTATTAGATATTGCATTATTAATATGTATAGTGTGAATGGTAGTTAATTAAGAATTTATTATTGTAATGATTTAGAGGAAAATATTCTTAATATACTAAAATAATTGATTGAAAAGATTTTATACAAAATAAAATAAAATATTACTTCAAACAAAATGAATAAATGAAATTATCCTTTAATTTGGACAATTTTCTAATAAATAAAGTTTATTGACCAAAATTTAAAAGCAAAACTTCCATGTAAAATAAAATATTACCCCAAAATAAAATAAATAATATATTTATTAACTAAAACTTAAAATAATAGA
>ML777693.1:26334-38718 GCA_009831015.1 Picea engelmannii | reverse complement strand
ATTAAACATTAAGATGCATCATAAAACTTACTCACTTAAATGGATAAGAAAAAATCATAAAATGCACATAACAAAGAAATGCACTTTAAAGTTTGGAATTTCATCAAAGTTGGTGGATGAAGTAATGTGTGATGTGGTGCCACTCAATGAATGTGGAATGGTCTTAGGTGGTCCTTATTTGTCTGATCGTAAATCAATCTTATACAGGGAACATAATCAATATCACTTAACTAAAGAAGGAAATGAATATGTTGTACATGCTCATCACTTAAAAACAAATCAATCTCTACAAACAATGGAACAATTAAGGAAGCAACTTATGCAAGAAACACACCTATAATTGTGCCAAATCAAGCAATTAATCTTAAACATGAACATGAGATGGTTGTAGAATGGAAGTTCAATCATACTCTTCTTCAAGATAAGCTAATGTCGTGCAAGTACTACAAACATATTAGCTCATTTGCAGTCATATTTATGATGTTAACATTGCTAATGTTTTCAACATGGATGGTAGTGGCTTCAATAAGATGTGAAAGAGTACAAGTGGCTAACAATATATTTTCAGTTGTCATGGTTGTTTTGCAATTGATCTTAGTGAGATAGGTGCACTGGACAAGGCTTAAAGACAAAGAACAAGTGGGGTGACCTATCCCGCACTTGATGACTAGTTAATACCCTTTTGGAGGACCAAAAGGTCTTAGTGGGGAGGCATGATCCAAAATGGATCTAGGAAGGCCTAAAAATCAAATTTCTCGAAATCAGACAAAATTGACACCATTGCGTCTGAATTGTCATGCTGATTTTGTCCATATAATGTTTTTCGCAAATGGACATCGTATGCGAAAGATATCACGTTCTGATAGATTTCCCAAACATAAAAAACGTCAAACTAGTCAAAGTCAATAGGTCGTACTGTTGACGTCAGCAGTATGACAAGTGACATCATCATGCTGACCTGGAATCACCAGGAGGTGACACATGTCACTCAAATTTGGTGTTTTCGGGCTGAGTTGGAACCAATATGGATGACACATGGCAGTATGTACATGATGTGGCCCAATGACAGGCTGACACGTGGTAGTACATACGACATCTGGGTTGTACGAAAGATGACGTGGTAGGGTGACTGGGCTGTATGGAAGCTAATGTGGCAGGGTGACTGGGCTGTATGGATGCTAACGTGGTAGGGTGACTAGGTTGTACGAATGTTGATGTGGTAGGGTGACTGGGCTATACAGATGCCGATGTGGAAACTGACTGGACAAGTGATTGGATATACAATAGTGACTATGCGCTGACTGTATGATGACTGTGTGGAACGGATGAATCACAGGGCGACACGTGGCCCAATCATAGGGCGCCATGTGGAACCTTAGATTTAGCCAATGTTGGCTGGGTCAATTTGTTTTGTTAGCCACAAGTTTCGAACCCCTGACCTCCACGGGCGCCAATGGAATAACTCCCTAGGCTAACCAAATGAGCTATCGTGTGAATTGTTACAACAAACCAATGGATTTGATGTTAAGTTGACATGTGGCGGGTGTTTGGGATAGGCCCCGGTCGGCGGGGGGCTAGCTCGCGACCAGGGGCGACGAACCTGGAGCTAGCAACAATTGGAGTGCATGGAGGGTAAGGATTAGGGCTTGGCCACATGGTCGTACATGCGACTACGGGGACTACAAACAGGGATAATCTAGCAAGTGGAGGTGCGTGGGAGCATAAGGGTCAGGCCGTATGGCCATGCCAATGACCAAGGGTCGGAGACTAGGGGCGCGTCATCCCGAGGATATATGGCGCCTTCCATGTGACCTAGAGCCTAGAGACAGGGAGATGCGCCCTATATTTTTTAAATTTGTGGGTTTTTTACCTTATAATAAAGATTTTTATGCTGATTAACCCCGTTTTTAATGGATTTTAACCAATATTGGGGGATTTGGAGCCCGATTTGAGGCCATATCTTGGGAGGAAGTTGGGATATTGATACCAACTCCAAATCTATATAAGCCAAGGTTTCTTAGCACCATTAGAGAGGTTCAGAACAAGAGAAATGCTGAGGAATTTGAAAGCCAAAGCCATTTTTATGTAGGGAAGCCATTGAGGAGGGGAACTTTGCAGGCCAATTTTGATAGCTACGCTCAACTGTTTTCAGTACCGTTAGTTGTGTTGGATTCTTGAGGTCGAGAAGAAAAAATCCAGACCAGTTTGTAATATTTTTGACACTTTTTTGATGTACTTTTGGAGCATCGAAGAGAAATAATAAAACCTCACCCACTGAGACAAAGGCCCAGAGACGTAGGCAATCTTGCCAAACTCCGTTAACAAATTTGTGGTTATGGTTTGTATTTCTCTGTGCTTACATTATTTTGCATTTCTTATTATGGCTATTATAATATCTCATTAATTTCTTCTTCTTTCATCAATTCTTAATTGGTAAATGAACTCATGCTTAAAACTTGGCCAAGTCTTAAAAGATCATTTTTGGATCAATCATAGTAAGATAATGACAACATTATGTGGAATGAAAAAATACTTCATCTTTAATTCTTCTAACTATGAGTGTAGTAATTAAAAAAGAAACCACAAAATTAGATTATGTAAGTTTGCAAACATTATAGTGTAATGACAAATACACATGCAATAATAGTTTTAAACATAGCTTTTAGGTGAAATTGAAAGAAGAATAAAGAGGACTCTGAATATTTGTTGCGTAGGAAAAACATCAGTGACAATCAATACTCATTGTTCACAATTTCATCACATGCCTATGGAGGAGGGGGTTGAAGTACAATGTCCCTTGTATCTAATAATTGTACAAGTACAAGACATCCAACACCTAATATAATTGTTATTGCCCCTATCAAAATGGCAGTACTTTGGGCTTTTTAAATATTTGCTTCAGCTGCAAAATTAATCAAAATAAAATCTCAGCTCTCTATTGCTAGAGCACATGCATGCATAAAGTGTAAATATGAATTTATACACTTTTAGGGAGAAAGATGATACATATATCAAGAGAAATGGACCATTTTTTTCATAAAGATGTTAGTGTTCTAACTTCTATCAATAGAGTAGAGTTACGTTAAGCCAATGATTTCACTAATTTTTATTACATGGGGCTTAAAAATTCAATTCAAGCTAGGGTTGTCTTAATTTGGGAAATTAGATATTGTTCCATTGTTAAAAATGTATACCTACTTAAAATAGTCCCTCACCACCAAAATTTTATGGAATTGTTTATTTGTTATACTTTTTGGACCTATTTTGGTTGTATATGAGTCCAAAAAGTAGAATAGTTAGACTACTCTAAATTTTATCAACTTTGAATGACATGGCTTGATATTAATACACTACTTCAAAACAAAACAAAGAAAGATTGGAAATGTCTCAAAGCATATTACATTTTAGTCAATTTTTATAGCTCGAACTAGAGGATAACACTATACAAATCTCACTTATACATTATTTTCTAAAATTTATAGGGAAAGGAAAATTAAATAACCAACACCAACTATTATTCTAACACGGGCATTTAGGACTCCGTAACACTTCCTAAATTTTTCAAACAATAGGATAACACTAAACAGATCTCACGTATGCATTATTTTCTAAAATTTATCATGATCTCTCACCAACTAAAAGTATGTGCTATCATCACTTGACTTACAATGATTCCAAATAGTTCTGTGTATCAAGAAGAGAAACATTTTCTAGCGTCATTTGGAATAGATGTATTTCAATTAGCTTGGAATGCATGACTAGACTATGTGTTTGAAGGAATAAACAAGAACAATTAATGACGTTGGAGCAAGAGCGGGAGCACCAAGAGCATTGTTTCCCAAAAACCTCAGAAGTAGAACGTCCTAGGAGCATTATATATATATATAGAGAAAAAACATGCAGAATGCCAAATTTTCACTTTACAATACCAAATTTTAAATGGAGATTCCAGTGAAACTAACATGTGTCATATTCTAAAATGAACTTGATTAGTTGTATCATGCTCACTAAAACTACTAGATCTAGATTCAATTGGGGTAGTGGGTCAATGTGAACAATATAACATTCTAGTTTTTTCTTTATTTCTCACATTAAGTTTTCAATAGGTTTTGGTAATTCAAGTAAATTGTAAAAGACTTGAAAATTTGTTATCTTGATCCTCATTTCTATGTTTCAAAAAACTTTGAATGGAAGAATGACTACCAGCTCGGATGCAATAAAAATGCATTGGCACTAAGCAAGAGTATACCTTCTGAATAGACTTAGATTTTGAAGTTTAAACTATTCATCAAAACTATAAATAGGGGAAACTCTTATTTTCCAAGGAAACTATTCTTATAGAACTTCAAAATTCAATCAATGAAGATTTAAAAGCAACAAGTCCATATCTTATCATGGTCCAAAATTATTTAAGATAGTGACATGATAGTCATAGTAAATATTTTCTAAAATCTACCTTTTTTCGAGCAAATGTACTTGCAAAAAACCCTCCAAATACTTCCCCGTGATCCATGGATGGTAAGCGGGGTAAACCGCATGCCTTGATTATAGTGCCTCACCTTGGAGGAATCAAGAGAATTGAACCCGAGGCCAACAAAAATCATGAACTCACATCTGGATCTAGACCAATTCAACTAACCCTCAAGGCTTCTTGCTAAATTCCACCTATGCATTAAAGGTTTTCATATGTTTTAACTTGGCAACGTTTTATTCATTGGTGTCTAATCTTAATATTTTGTACTAATCTATTATTACTGTTAAGTTGAGAATCTAATTCAATGAACACTTCTATTTATTGATGATTGAATCCCTTCTACACATTGCAAACCAATTGACCTAGAAGATAACCTCCATACCAAGGAAAGCATCAAATATAATTACATAAATTAGGTAATGGACGATAATACCTCAAAATTTCCATATAATAAACAATGAATGCACTTAAACTATTTAAAAGAAGTGATGGTTTTGGAGAGATATGTTAGTAGAGAGTATTGCACAAAGCCA
The DNA here is from genome assembly GCA_009831015.1 of Picea engelmannii. NCBI lineage: Eukaryota > Viridiplantae > Streptophyta > Pinopsida > Pinales > Pinaceae > Picea > Picea engelmannii. The sequence goes on along the minus strand of ML777693.1, from coordinate 33,711 downwards.
CAAACCTAGAAGACATGTTCGAGGTCCTTTTTCCTACCACATTGGATGCACAACCATCTATAAGACCTATTCTTTCTAGCCTGCATTTGATGGCACGGCCTTGATAAAGGATGAGACATATAGCCCAAGGGGTTAGCTCAAGTAATTTTCGCCAATGTTGTCAGGAATTTGGTTCATTATGTGCCAGCAGGTGCTCAGTTCAAATCCACCTTGGTTAGACACACTAGTCTACACCAACAAGTTTACCAGGGATGGCATCCACGAATGTGGGGAATCATCCCTTGTATTTCCCCATGAATATTTCCTTGGAAGAAGAAGGATGATCCATCTAGTTATTACAATTTCATTAGCAAAAAGTGACCTCCATATAACATCAATTATTTTTAGCAATTTGACTTTTAGATCCTTTAATTCTCTAATTAAGCCTATCAACAATTGAAGGTCTCTCGCTAATATGTCTATAAAGAGAACACATTTCATATCTAAATATGCATTTACCATTAGGCCATAGCCTCCAATATCAATAAGTTGAGTTGAAGTCTCGTGAGTCTTGTTCCAACTCAATTACTTATGATTTAAAGCTACTTTGAATTTGCCCCTTTGATCAATAAAAGATATAATGTCCATAAAATTTGTCTTGTATTTTTGTTAATCCTTTAGAGAGGCTTTTATAGGGAAATCAAGCTCCTTTATCAAAGTCCCAAACATCTAACCAACAAAACAATCCTTTCTTGGATATGAACTTTCCATCAATTCTGAAAAGAGAAACCAAAGAACCTAGTGAAGATTTAACAAACCAAATAGTACTAGTGCCCAAGTCCATATTATATAACAACTCCTATAAGCTCTAGGAAAGGTTAAGGGGGATTAGTTTCCATGTATTCCAAATGATTTTCACTAGGGGAAACCCATATATGGAAAATATTGAGGCATTAAGAAAAATTCTTGGAAGCCAAAAAATGAAGCGTTGCATTAATTCTCTCTCTGGAGAACTTGTTAGTGCAAGTAACCTTGTATAGACTCAATGATCCATTTGGCAGGAAGTACCAATCCTTGAGTACAGAGACCTTCCAGTCCCAAACATACTTTTTATTTCTTTGATAAGAAAAAATCCTAAGATATTAGGGGAAGACCATGTGTCCCTCCCAAGTTACTGCAAAGTTGATTTGCAAGATGCTCTCCAACTTGGAATAATTTAACGCACTAGGGAACAATTATAGGAATAGTATACATGTCTGGAAAAAGAAATCCTAGAGGAAATTATTGTCTTTCTTGTGTACCACTCATCATTCTTATTCTTTCCACCAACACATCCAACCAACATGACTTAGCAAGATGGGCACCTAGATTTAAAAACTGCTCAAAGTTATTTCTACATTCAACAAACTCTAGGTGAGAAATATTTAGCCTAAAGATAGTCCTTTCCTTCTCCTTATATTGCTCTAGAACCATGTTTATAACAATAGGAATGTTATTTGAACTTGTCACCAATGTAAGAACCTCAACATAAAAATTAGAGTTATGGAGAAGCCAAATGTATCAATGTTTTATAAAACAATTGAGCCTTGGAAAGATTCTCACATCTCCCCTTTGCTCATTAGAACATGTAAACCACTCAATGCAATCCTTACACTTTTGCTTCCAATTTAGATATGAAACATGAAGATATTACCTATAAGCATCACATGATTCCTTTACTATGGAAAATATGGTAAATAGATAGCCTCAATATTTGTCATTATCTCACCATTAAAATCTCCTTCTAAGTTCCAAAGGTTGTTGATAGGTTGTCAATCATCCAATGCCGTAATTAATTCCTCTCAATAAAAAACTTGGAAGCATAAATAAAGAAAAAACCAACACGTCATCAATGGACACCATAAGAAAACCAAAGTTTTTTCCCAAGTCAAGGCCTTACTAAGAATATGCATAACCAAATAGGAGTACACCCCATGAAACACCCCTCCTATCAAATGATTTGTGACTAAAAGCTAGCTATCCTAGACAAAATTAGAAAAAAATCTAAGATTTAAGTCACTAACTTTAAGTTCCTAAGGCAATAATATATTTGTTTTTTGCACTTTGACAACAAAAAAAACAATATGTCTTTTGTTCATGTGAGTGGCACCTCTCATGTTCCAGGACAATATTTTGAATTATGGATTCTTTGTCACAATCCCTTGTTAAAGAGTCAATGAAGCGAAACAACCTTCTATTATCTCATTATTGTATGAAGTAATAGAGCCTTACATTTATATCTGTATAAATATTGTTAAGAAGGTATATGAAAATGTTTGGCCCATAAAGAGATAAATATATGAAAGCCTAAATATTATTTCAAATATTGTGTTATCCACTTAAAAATTGTAGTCAATAGCGCTAGTGTTAGTTTTTTTAAGTTGGGGAGAGTGGGACGTGTTATCACTTGAAACGGTATAGTTCCAAGATAAATGGAAATAATACATTGTCAACACGTACTCTTTCCATGCACTTTGGATTAGTGCTTCCTAACAATAGAGTGAATCCCTAGATGACTTTAGGAGTCAAACTAAAATACAATAAATGGTCGATGACACCTAATTCAAACTACCATCTTGTTTTCCTAGACAAATATGTCCATATAAATGGAAAAAACAACAAGAAATATGTAATTAAATGACTGAAAATTCACATGGAAATATTACCCCCCATGCCTAGGGGTAACTAGAGGAGATCATGTCTCATGGCCCACAATGAAGATAGTGATCCCGACCATGATGATGATCAACGTGTTCACATATAGCATCCCAACAACCCCCCTCATATTTCCTCTTTTACTTCATATAAACCAATCTCACCACATCCAGTCACCCATTGTATGGGAGAGGGTAAGCCAACGTCAACATGAGGTATGTTAGTTCTTATTTCATGCAAAGTGTTTTGCTTAATTTACTAGGCATGTGGATGAGGATCATTGGTTGAAGTTGGATAATGGATTATTAGCTCAAGAATTTATGTTTGTTTCCCTGTTTCACCTTGGTGGCCAACATCTATTCCCTAGTCCTGTGTTGTCACCGCCTAGGGAAACAAGGTACTACTAGGGGGGGCTCACAAGGGAAACATTCAATTTCCTCACCATACTTAATAATTTCCATAGTGGAGCCTATCATAGTGCACTAAAATTCGGTAATGGATCATGGTCCATTCTCTCATGAGAAGAGGGGCTCAAGGCCCAGAGGTTGATCACAACTGCTAAGAAAAAGAATAATAAAGAAAGTATAATTCTATATAAAGAAATAATAGCAAAGGACTCTCAAAACCTAGTCCAAACTTGAGCTCTACCCTTTCTGCATTCACCCCAATCCTAAAGAAGTAACGCTATAGCTTGAAACCTTATAAAGGGGACTTGTAAATATGATAAGAGGATAGTAAAAAGGCAGATTAAGGGGTTTGGAAAAACGTAGTGCTTGAAAAGTGGTAACTCAAGAGAAAGCGCACCCTCCAAAAAGGTGCTCATAGAAATGGACTCAATGACACCATAAGACATGAAGTAAGCCCAACATGTACCACTATCACACTTACTCTTGAAGTGTTATTTTATTTCATTGCTTCCCCTAGGATATATCCCTCTAGTTGAGTCTTTCCTTTAACAGTTTTGGTTGACACACCTAATAGGGTCAGATGAAGGTCCTCCCATATTCAAACTTTTGAACTCACATAAAGTTTTGAGCTAATGTGAAATTTGAAGGGGATACTTGATGTGAATTATTTATGTGGCTTATATCTTACGAAACAACTTACTTTGCATGTTATAAGGACTGGTATATCTTATAAACATTAGCTTTACTTGATTTCATGTTTTTTTTTTATCTGAATGCTCCTGAGATGGTTCTTTGAAAGATGACCCAGGATTTTTACCAGGACGTTGTGCTTCGATTGCAAGATATGGAATGTGTGATGCAGATCATTGAGTCACCTAATGGATTGACACATTCATACATTGTCTCTCACATCTTATGGATCTTCGATGATGGACATATGGGCTTGAATTTGACAGATATGGTCATGGTGGCACATACATGGGAAGGAATCCCACACCTTGGGCTCTACACCACAGACAATATCATGCATTGGATGGATGATGTTACTCTGGGAGATGATTGGAGGACACTCAGAGATGACACACAACTTTCTCGTACTTGGACGTCATCCCTTACACCTTGGACGTTGGGCATTTGACATCATGCTAGGGTTTGATGGAGATGACAGGTTTACTTCCATTTGGACACCATGTGATGACTTGAGACGAGGCATGGCATTCTCTCATCATGCTTGCACCTGAGACAATGACACATGGCCTTGGAAAGGTCCTCCTATCCCATTGGAGGCATGTCATCACCACATGTATGACCATTATTGTATTTTTTTCATGATTTAGCATTTGTAGAGGCTAATTTGAGGGGTTGTCCCCACTTATATTATGGATTATTGACAGTTTACTTGACTATGTTGACAACTGAGGGCTAGGTTTCGGGGCTAGGTTTCCTCATAAATAAGGTTAGCACTCCCACTATTTTTTCATCATCACTTCTCCCCTCACACAAGTGAGGAGGAGCTCTAGAAATTTTTTCTCTCTTCCTTCTTGTCTCTTGGATCTCATGCAAAATTTTTGAAGAAGGATTGTTTTGTAGATGATTTACTTTCTTGGACGATATCTTGTTACAACTAGGGTTTCTCTTGGCATAACGACTTGGATAAGTAAGTGATTTTATCTAAGTTTGTATGTTTTCTCATGGTATAATTGATAATTGATATCTTGTAGCATGTTACTTTGTCCTAGTAAACCCTAGGAAGGAGACATAAGTATTTCTCCCCTTTGATACTTTTGTTTGTCCAAGATTGGTGAAGGAATTAAGAGACCTAGTCTCTTGCTAAGATTCAAAGGCTTAAGGCCTAAGAAGCTTTGATCTTATTCATTTGGTCCTTGACCTAGGTCATCTAGAAGAGGAAAAACGACATCTAGGGCCCAAGAAGCTTTGCACCCTATAAATTTTTCTCTAGAAGGTTTGACTCCTAAGGCCCAAGAGTCTTTGCACCTTAAGGTTTGAATCTCATTCTTCTTGATTATCTTCTTCTCTCTTCAAGCATTGCATGCTTGACTCCATATCCCTAAAATACAACGACACTAGTCTAGAACTCTTCTTATGGTGAAAACATATTTAGAACTAGCATTCTCTCTCCTAAAGCAATTTGACTAACCCTACTAACACTAACTCTAGAAAATACATGATATTTATTGTTGTTGTTATAAAATTTTGCTACAACCACCAGGGTTTACTTTAGTTGTTGCATACTTACTTGGAAAAGTGGCTAAAGATACCCAGAAGTCAGATCTAGCAATTGGATGTTGTTGCACATGTCGAAGGCTTAATCTATATGCTAAATTGCTATAATTTTGGGTACTTTTTCCTATTGTTGTTACAAAATATTAATTGATGTTATACATTGTCTTACTACTATAATTTGCAACAACAATTGGTTTATTTTCTTATCTAGTGTCTAAAAGGCCATTAATGAGTTATATAACATGATAATTGTCAATATTATGCTTTGGATTGTAATTTTTCTCGTACAGGTGAACCAATTACCTCGTTACTTTCCTTACCTCTCCTAGACCTAGACCTAACATTTAGGTGACCAAAATAGGGGGTTGTAGGATTAGCTAATATTTCTATTTGATCCCTTGAGGTCACTAGGGAAGAATACTTTGTTTTAGACCTTATTCCATCACTAAAATGAGGGAAGTATATACTTAGGTGACAATGGTATAAGCTTCCAATTGTTACACAAGATTTGGAATCTTGTGGAGGGATTTGTACAAGTACAAATCTTGTGACAACATTTTTGCATCGTTGTTGGGGAGGATGGAATCATTCTCCCTACGACATCCTTATGGTAAACTTATCCCAAATCCCTTATCCTCAAGTTTACTTGGTGACTCCACTAAGGGTAGAATCCCTCACTTACCTTTTATTATCCTAAAGGGACCATCTGGTGACTCCACTGATATATTTTGAGGTGTCATCCTATTCTCAACCTTGTAAGGTTGCATATTCTAAAGTAATGGAATTATGGAACCATTAGAACTTCATGAAATGTGTCCTTCTCTTGACATTAAAAATGTTCTTGAATACTGAAATCACTTTTCTACGAATTGGGAGCTTAATTGTCCGAAATTTGATGGTAGTCCATCCTTGGTTGTTACTCATGTAGTGAATTTTTTAAAGTATGTTTTAGAGATAAATGTGATACATCAAGATGTGCTAATAAGATTGTTTTTGTTGTCTCTGGAAACAAGACAAAAGAATTGGGTTAAGCATACTCTCAATCTGAAGAGTATATCTTCTCTTACAATCTTCATAAAAGAATTTCTCAAACAATGGGCCCCAAGAACAAAAATATATGAGTATATTCTCCACAATCTCACAGTGGGCCTCCAAAGGGAAGGGTTATTTTTTAACCTTGCCGAGGAATATAAAGAGTTCATTAAGGAACAAGAATTTGAAAAGGAGATTCATGAAGAGGGTTACTAAACCATTGAAGAGCAACAAGAATCACCTCATGGTTCCATTGAAGACAATGAAGATTTGATTAAAGAATGAGAGCCTGGAGAGGTAACTCATGAGGAAGGTCACCAAATACACGAAGTAGAAAATGAGCTTCCATGTGAACTTGTTGAAGAACACTTCGATGAAACACCCCATGTTGAAGATCCAAACCACAAAGAGGCCCCTCATGAAGACAAGGCATTGGTATTTTCTTCTCGATATAATGAAGATGAAGTCATCCAAGCTCCCATTCCTCCTGCACATGAAGAAGAGAACATGGTAAGTTATACTCCTTTCCATGTTTTTTATGTTGCTTCATTTCATGATTTGGAAAGTGAAGAGGTCCTAGAGAAACCCTTGGATGCATTAGACCCTTCATGCTATAATAAAGGTGATGATGCGATTGAAAATATTGATGATTTTATACATGTTGGGAGACATAAATGGGACATGATTTTTTCAAGTTTTGACGGGGATCCCATTTATGATATTGAGGGTTGTTTTCGAATAAATAATATATAAGTGGTGCCTTTAGAACAACCATATGTGTATGCTAATAACACATATGTATGGGAACATGAAGATGACATGATCACCGAATTGTTCCAACCACCCAGGGATGACTTATTGCAACACTCTCATGATGGTTCTCGTTCATATCCTGAAAGGTTTGATACATATTGTTTTGAGCACTTAGATTTATTATATGAAGAAGTTTTTCAATCACCTTTATTCTCTAACTTTGATGAATATGAGGCTGTTGATTAAGGTTGGTTGTCATTGATGTCAA
>ML777693.1:6483-21015 GCA_009831015.1 Picea engelmannii | reverse complement strand
AAAGTTGTGGAAAGCATCAACATAACAATTGATGAAGCAGGCAGACCAGAATCAAAGAAAGAAGAAAACAAATCAATGGAACAACTTTTTGAAGAAGAAGATGAAAAAGAAGAAGAAGAGGAAGATGAAGATGAAGATGAAGATGAAGAGAATCCGACAGAAGTAGAAGAGCAATTCAACAAGTATCTCCAAAGACACCTAGCAAATGAGTACATAAATATCATCCTTCAGATCAAATTATTGGAAAGAAAGATGCAGGAGTTGAGACTAGAAGAAAAATCCATTCACCAAAACAAACACACCTAACACTCTTATCTACAATTGAACCAAACTATTTTGAAGAAGCCAGGAAGGATGAATTTTGGAATAAGGCCATGGATGAAGAATTAGATCAAATAGAGAAAAATGACACTTGGGAATTGGTTCCAAGACCAAAGAATAAGAATTTGATCGGCACAAAATGGGTTTTCAGGAATAAATTGAATGAAGATGGACAAGTTACAAGGAACAAAGCTAGATTGGTATGTAAAGGATATGCACAGATTGAAGGAATCGACTTTGAAGAGATATATGCCCCAGTTGCCAGAATGGAAGCAATCCGTTTTCTTTTAGCTTATGCATGCTCCAAAAATGTTAAAGTATATCAGATGGACATAAAATCATCTTTTTTGAATGGAGAACTTGAAGAAGAAGTTTACATTGAACAACCAGAAGGATTTCAGTTGTCAGTGAACACAAACTATGTGTATAAATTAAAGAAGGCCTTGCATGGTCTAAAACAGGCTCCTAGATCATGGTACTCCAAATTGGATAAGTATCTGCAGCAGGCAGGGTTCAGAAAAGGAAGTGCAGACAACAACCTCTACATCAAGGTAAGTCAAGGTAATATTTTATTAATTCACGTTTATGTTGATGATATTATTTTTGGTAGTGATGATGATAGGTTAAGCCAAAAACTTGCAAAAGACAGGCAGAGTGAATTTGAAATGTCATTACTTGGAGAATTATCCTTCTTTCTGGGACTTTAGATACGTCAAAGCAACCAAGGAATTTTTATTTCTCAAACCAAGTATATCAGAGAAATGCTAAAGAGGTTTAGAATGGAAGATTGAAAACTAGTTATCACTCCCATGCAAACCAGTTGTAAGTTGAGCAAAGATGATGATTCAAAGTCTACAGATCAGAGGAAATATAGGTCAATGATTGGCTTTGCATATGCACATCATTTCATTTTCATTTCTTGTACATATTATGCATTCATGTTAGGTACTTACATTGTTAATTTTATTATTTCTTTGTTATGCATGTCTTAGCTATAGACGATTTTGGAATTGATACTAACCCCAAAGGATCACTTCCAAAGACCTTTACTACTGAAGTGTTATTTTTGTTAGAAGTGGGTTCAATATTGCAGGTCTTTGACAACCAAATATGTTAAGGTTCTCACACACTCTACGGTGAGAATGTGTCCCCATGTTTGAGCTATATGTTACCCCCCATCACTAAGGGTAACTAGAGGAGATCATGTCTCATGGACCACAATGAAGACAATTATCCCAACCATGATGATGATCAACATGCCCATAGATAACAACCCAACATCCCCCCTCAGATTTCATCTTTTACTTTGGATCAACCAAGCTCACCACATCTAGTCACCCATTATATGGGAGAGGGTAATCTATCGTCACCCCGAGGTATGCTAGTTCTTATTTCATGCGAAGTGTTGTGGTTAATTTACTAGGAATGTAGATGAGGATCATTGGTTGAAGTTGGATAATGGATCACTAGCTCAAGAAGTTATGATTGTTTCCTTGTTTCACCTTGGTGACCAACATCTATGCCCTAGTCACGTGTTGTCACCGCCCAAAAAAAAGGGGTACTACTAGGGGGCTATCACAAGGGCAACGTTTTGTTTCACCACCATACTTAACACTTTCCATCTTGGAGCCTATCACAGTGCACTAAACTTTGGTAATGGGTCATGGTCCATTCTCTCATGAGAAGAGGGGCTCAAGGCCCATAGGTTGATTATATCTTCTAAACAAAAAAAAATGAAATAATAATAATGTTAAAGAAAGAAATAAAGAATATAAAAGGACTCTCAAAATCTAGTCCAAACTTGAGCTCTACCATTTTCACATTTTCCCCAGTCCCAAAGTAGTAATTCTATAGCTTGAAACCTTATAAAGGGGACTTGCAAATATGATAAGAGGATAATAAAATGGCAGATTAAGGGGTTTGGAAAAATGTAGCTCTTAGAAAGGGGTAACTCAATAGAAATCACACCCTCCACAAAGGTGCTCATAGAAATGGACTCAATGACACCATAAACTGTGAAATAAGCCCAACATGTACCACTATCACACTTACTCTTGAAGGGTTCTTTTCTTTCACTGCTTCCCCCGAGAAATATCCCTCTACTTGGGAATTTTCTTTCACTGTTTTGGTTGGCACATCTAATAGGGTTATATGAAGGTCCTCCCATATTCATACTTGTCGACTTACATTAAGTCCCGAGTTAATGTGAAATTTGAAGGGTATACTTGATGTGAAGTATTCATGTGGCTTATATCTTAAGAAATAACTTACTTTTCATGATATAAGGACTGGTATATCTTATGAACATTGGATTTACTTGATTTCATGTTTTGTTTTGATGTGGATGCCCCTGACATGTTTCTTTGAAGGATGCTCCAATATTTCTCCTAGATGTTGTGCCTCTATTGTAGGATATGACACGTGTGATGCAGAGCATTGAGTCACCCAGTGGATTGACACATTTAGACATTGGCTCTCACATATTATGGACCTTGGATAATGGAAAAATGGGATTGATTTTGATATATATGGTCATGGTGGAACATAAGTGGGAAGGAATCCCAAACCTTGGGCTCTACACCCCAAAGAGTGTCATGCATTTGATGTAGGATGTTGCACTAGAGATGATTGGAGGAAACTTAGAGATGAAAAAAAGCATTCTCCTACTTGTATGACGCCCCTTACAACTTGGACATTGGGAATTTAGACGACGACTTCATGCTAGAGTTTGATGGAGATGATGGGTTTGCTACCATTTGGACACCATGTGATGACTTGAGATGAGTCATGGAATTCTCCCATTATTCTTTCACCTGAGACATTGACACATGGACTTGGAGAGGCCCTCCTATCCCATTGGAGGAATGTTGTCACCACACATGTGACCATTATTTTATTTTTTAAATGATTTAACATTTGTAGATGCTAATTTGAGGGGTCGACCCCACTTATATTATAGATTATTGACATTTTACTCTACTTTGTGGACAATTGAGCTCTCGATTTCCTTATAAATAAGGATAAAGCTCCAACTTTTTTTCATCATCACTTCTCCTCTCACACAAGTGAGGAAGAGCTCTAGAAAATTCCACTCTCTTCCTTCTTGTCTCTTGGATATCATGCACAAATTTTGAAGAAGGATTGTTTTGTAGATGCTTTTCTTTCTTGGATGATCTCTTGTTGCAGCTAGGGCTTCTTCGTATAGTGACTTGGATAAGTAAGTGATTTTCTCTATGTTTATATGTTTTCTCATGGTATAATTGATAATTTATATCTTGTAGCATGTTACTTTGTCCTAGTAAACCCTAGGAAGGAGACATAGGTATTTCTCTCCTTTGATACTTTTGTTTGTCCAAGATTAGTGAAGGCATTAAGATACCTAGTCTCTTTCTAAGGTTCAAAGGATTAAGGCCCAAGAGGCTTTGCACCTTAAGGTTTTGATCTTTGACCTAGGTCATATAGAATAGGTAAAACGACATCTAGGGCCCAAGAGGATTTGCACCGTAGAAATCGTTCTCTTGAAGGTTTGACTGCTAATGCCCAAGAGGCTTTGCACCTTAGGGTTTGAATCTCATTATTATTTATTATCTATGTATCTCTTCAAATGTTGCATGCTTGACTCAATAACCCTAAAATACAATGACACTATTCTAGAACTCTCCTTGTGGTGAAAACATATTTATAATTAGCATTCTCTCTCCTAAAGGGAGTTGACTAACCGTATTAATTCTAACTCTAACAAACAAATGATATGTATTGTTGTTGTTATAAAAGTTTTCTACAACTGCTAGGGTTTACTTTAATTGTTTCATACTGATGCAGGAGAAATGCTCCACCTCAACAAGTGCCAGCTGGTTAATACATCAGTGTGCATTTAAGGAAGGAAGAGGTGCCTCCCTCTCATTTTACCTTCGAAATTTAAATTGTAATCAAGGAAATTAATGTTGTTAGGCTGGAAGAGCCAAGTTGTGATTTCGCACAAGTTGTAGATGAGTTTGCCTTAAGTGGCTGACGGTAGGAGGGATCTAGATTCAATTCGGACCAGATTTCCACTCATTGTAATATGCCTCATTAGTCAGGCATTTTAAAAGGTGATTAGACACCACTAGTGTAGCTTGGAGGGAAAGATTGTCAAGCCCCTCTTGTCTAAATCTCTGTATTGTATGCCCGGTAGAAAGGTTGAATTTATTGTATACAGGCTGTTGAATATTGATGCAAAATCATTGTATCCAAGAGGAGAGTTGAGGGCCGAGACTCAGTTGTAGTCCGAACTCATATATTGTAATTGTCATTTTTTCGTTAACATAAAAAGAACAGATTCCACTGTTTGCAATGTCTTTTGTAATGGATGTTTTCTTTGTGAATGTCAATTACGTTTGTTTATGTTGTAGATGTGTGTGTTAGATTTCATCTACAGGGATATAGATAGAATCCTATATATGTGAGTTTACAGAATTATTTATGGATTCTTTAGTCTGAACTCTTTCAAGTTAGAGGAGAACGGGCCAGGAGGGCACACTAGAATAGTTCACAGACTCAATCGAGAACTTCAAGGTTGTTGAATACCTTGGAGGAAAAATCCTACGTGGGAGGAAGTGTAGCACAGAGTTGATGAATACTATGAAAGACTCTGCCAGGAGGGCATTGAGTAGGTGAGAGTGTGCACATAATCAATACATTTTGGAGTATTGAGGACTTGAGAAAATCCAAAAGTTGTCGAACACTCTAAGGGAAGAAGGCTCTGCAAGTGTGCATTGAGCGGGGAAAAGGAGTTGCCTTAGTAAACCTGAAAGAATTTAGGAGGACTGAAGTAAGACATGTGTAAGGAGTGCATCAGGCCATCACTTGGCTAAGTGTTGCGAGAAGTTGTTTGATGGCTTGATCGAGCGCAAGGAGTGGGCCAAAGACAAAGTAAGTTCACCTTACAAGCTGAGGAGGAAGAGCCTCAAGTTTCCAGGAGGGTACTAGAAGATCCATGGAAGGATGCAGAAGAGATGAGAACCTTCAAGGTTTGAGCTGAGCAAAAGCTCATAAGAACTAGCGTCATCGCACGCAAAATTCTGCAGGGAGTGTAAGAGGCCAAGAACAGTCCAAGTCTCGGGAAGATAAGTGTTGAGCTTGCACAGAAGGGAGGACTTTCCGAAGTCCCGAAGGCAATCCGAGTCATCCATCGTCAGGATGAGGTAGGTGGCGAAAGGTAAGGAGATCCGGGAGATAGAGTTCCAGGAGATTTTCCAAGAGAAAATGGTAATCTTCACAAAGTCGCAAAGAGCGGAGTGAATCCAGACCGTTGGATATGGAAGGGACACGTGGAGGATATCCACACAATTCAGAGGAGTAGCATTCTAGAAGAAAAGAGGAGAGTAGAGAGGTGAGACTCTCGAAGGCTAGAGTTTGAATAGATCACAGCCATGGATCTAAGGGAGTGACAGGGACCATTGATCCTCGTGCCATTTATGTTTGTCGATTCAGAGTTCGGGGACACAGGAGTTGGCTATTGTGAATAGGTTGAAGCCCAAAGCACCTTCCAAGGTAGAACATGAGACGTAGCCCGAGGTCATATGATAATAAGGGGCCTACCACAATAACTAATGTCATCGTTACTTTATTCAAAGGGGCCAAGAAGAGAGCCATAGGGGTTTATAAGACCCACACTTTGGAGAAAGAGGGACCTATGATAAATTGCATTGGGTTCCAATAGAAGGGAACCGAAGAGTCGATCCAACTCAGAATACTGAATGATCTTAGACCGGGAGGTTGAGCATCCCCCAAGGAGAGAAGAGAAGGGGGGGTACTGCATTGTCAAGTGGTATCAGAGCCACATAATTTATTTCTGTAGGCAAGGAAACATAGTGAGATTCTTTGTGGACACCGTTGCAAGGTTTACAACAAATGGTAGACAACCAGGTAGGCTGCAAGTGAAGAAAGATGGTTGCTAAAGGCCATAAGCGTGGTCGAAGAGAAGACTACCCACAGAAGAGAAAAGAAGAAATGGACAAGATGCTCAGTGAAATCCAAGAAGAGATATAAAATATAACATTGAAGATGCAACAGGAGGAAAAGGTACGTTGGAGATATGAGTGGCCTCTGAAAAGGACAACCAAGTGGCCTGTTCATAAGTTGTTGGCCAGGAGGCAACAACAAGTGTTAAAAAGGTGGTTGAGACATGCTGAAAATATCAGTGGCGAGGGAAAGAGATCTGGCAGAGGTCTCATAGATTTCCAGGTGGTCAATGAGAAGGGATCAATTGATCTCATAAACTGCCAGGAGGGAAGATGAGCCATCCCGATTTTCCAGGTGGGAAAGGGAGATGAAATGAGCTCAACTAAGATTTCATGTCAGTAAGGGGTGTTGATAGATGGGAAGAAGGTGGAAGAAAGGCCTCACCCATATTAATATTCATGTGGAACTGCAAGCCGCGTGAATGAAGACGATGAGAAGTTAAAAACTTCCACCACCAAGGAGAAGGATCAGAGGAGCATTCTGGTCATTGGGGGAATCGAAATATTCCTTCCAAGTAGCCGAGGAGAGACTGGTATATTTGTTGCAGAGGTAGCAGCAAAAGGACAATGAGTTGAGACTGTCATGGAGGAGAAGGAGCAGATACTAGAGTCTATCCCAACAACAAAATAGGAGCACATACTTGAATCGCTCACTCAATGGGAGATGGAGTTGAAGATGTTGAAGGATTGGTTGGATAGTTCGGAACCAGAAGGTGGCTTCCAAGAGATAGCCATGCCATAGGAGACATGCCAACATGAGGAGCAACTGGAGGGAGCTGGAATGGAACCACCAGAAGAACTGGCAGAAGGTAATCTATCAGAGGAGATAGATGAGCCACAGTTTAGTAAGGAGCCTACATAATTAAAGTCTGCAAAAGAGTGGCTAGTCAGCGTCACAGGAGATGGAGGTAGCATGGGGGACCAGGTTGGTCTACTCATTGACAGACATGAGGAGTTACAGTCGAGTAGACTGCATGAGGAGAAATAGCCAAGAGAGCAGCTGAATGAAGTTATAGAGGAGATAAGGAGGATGATGTTGAAGTCGATGAAAGAATTTGTCAGCAGATGGAAGCTAAACAGAAGAGAACCTGCACGAGTGGAAAAAAAACAGTAACATAAGAAACAAAGTAGAGGAGCAGGAGGACAACTCCAGGAGAAAGTTTGGGATCCAGGAAGATTTTGACAGAGTTAGGAAGCTCATGAGCAGGAGCTCATGAATTTTCATAGTAGTGGAGTATGATGCAGGAGCATCGCTCCACCTCAGCACGTGCCAATTGGTTAGCATGTTGGTGCACATTTAAGGAAGGAAGAGGCGCCACCCTCTCATTTTTCCTTCGAAATTTAAATTGAAATCAAGGAAATTAATGTTGTCAGGTTGGAAGAGCCAAGTTTTTCTTTCGCACAATTTGTAGATGAGGTCACCTTAAGTGGCTGATTGTAGGAGGGATTTGGATCCGATTCGGATCAAATTTCCACTCATTGTAATATGCCTCATTAGTTAGGCATTTTAAATGGTGATTAGACACCACTAATGTAGCTTAGAGGGAAATCACATTGAGCCCTTCTTGTATAAATCTTTGTATTGTATGCCCGGTAGAAAGGTTGAATCTATTGTATATAGGCTGCTGAAGATTGTTGAAAAATCATTGTAGCCAAGAGGAGAGTTAAGGGTTAAGACTCAGTTGCAGTCTAGACTCATATATTGTAATTGACATTCTGTCATTAATATAAAAATAACAGATTCCACTGTTTACCATTTCCTGTGTAATGGATGTTTTCTTTTTGAATTTCAGTTATCTTTGTTTATGTTGTAGATGCGTGTGTTAGAGTTCATCTGCATGGATAGAGATAGAATCCTATATCTATGAGTTTGCTGATTTATTTCTGGATTCTTTAGGCTAAGTGCAAGGAGTGCATGACAGAGAGTTGAAACTCGGTGAGCCAACGCAAGGAGTGCGTGTCTGAACTCTTTCGAGTCAGAGGAGAACCTGCCAGGAGGTCACACCAAAATAGTTCACAGACTCAATGGAGAACTTCAAGGTTGCTTAATACCTTGGAGTAAAAATCCTATGCAAGAGGAAGCTTAGAACAAAGTTGATGAATACTCTGAAAGACTCTGCCAGGAGGGCATTGAGTAGGTGTCAACACGCACATAATCAATACATTTTGGAGTATCGAGGACTTGAGAAAATCCCAAAGTTGTTGAACACTCTGAGGGAAGAAAGCTCTGCAAGTGTGCATTAAGCGGGGCAAAGGAGTTGCCTTAGTAAACCTGGAAGTATTCAGGAGGACTGAAGTAAGTCTTATGCAAGGAGTGCATCCGGACAACACTTACCTAAGTGTTGTGAAAATCCATCTAATGGCTTGATCAAGCGCAAGGAGTGCGCCAAAGACAAATTAAGTTAACCTTACAAGCTCAGAAGGAAGAGCCTCAAGTTTCCAGGAGGGCACCATAAGATCCTTACAAGGACATAGAAGAGTCGAGAACCTTCAAGGTTTGATCCGAGCAAAAGCTCAAAAGAACTAGCGCCATCGTGCACATAATTATGCAAGGAGTGAAAGAGGTCGAGAATAGTCCAAGTCTCGGGTGGATAAGTGTTGAGTCTACACAGGAGGGAGGACTTGTCGAAGTCCCGAAGGAAAGCATAGTCATCCATCGTTAGGAGGAGATAGGTGGTGAAATGTAAAGATATCCGAGAGATTTGTCAAGAGAAAATGTTAATATTCATGAAGTCGTGTAGAGCAGAGTGAATCCATATCGTCATCCAAGCTCCCATTCCAAGCTCATCCAAGCTCCCATTCCTCCTGCACATGAGGACAAGAACATGGTAAGTTATACTCCTTTCCATGTTTTTGATGTTGCTTCATTTGATGATTTGGAAAGTGAAGAGGTTCTATAGGAACCCTTGGATGCATTAGACCTTTCATGTTATAATAAAGGTGATGATGTGATTGAAAATATTGATGATTTTATACATGTTTGGAGACATAAATGGGACATGAGTTGTTCTAGTTTTGATGGGGGATCCCATTTGTGGAATTGAGGGTTGTTTTTGAATAAAGAATATAGAAGTGTTTCCTTTAGAAAAACCATATGTGTATGTTGATAACACATATCTTCGGAAACATGAAGATGACATGATCACCGACTTATTCCAACCACCCAGAGATGACTTATTGCAACACTCTCATGATGGTTTTTAGTCATATCCTGGAAGGTTTGATACATATTCTTTTGAGCACTTGGATACACTATCACCACATAATATTTCCCTACACTTCAGGTTAGTGCTTGCTAACCACAGAGTGAATCCCTAGATGAATTTAGGAGTCAAATTAAAATGCAATAAATGGTCAATGCCACCTAATTCAAACTACTAGCTTGTTGTCCTAGACAAATATGTTCGTAAAAATGGAAAAAAACAACAACCAATAAGTAATCAAATGACTATAAATTCACATGGAAAATGATGAAATATTTACCTATAATTTAGAGAATGAAGTCTAATGCAATTATGCTATGAATAATGCACCAATAAAGCAACAGAATAGAATTTACAACAACCTATAAATTCATTGTTTCTCTAAAAATGACATAGAAACTAATGTAGAAAATTAATATGAAGTTGGGCACACAACCCAATGCAAATATAATGATGAAAACAAGCATTTCTAGAAGAAAAAACAAAAAATACAGTGAATAATGATTAATTTTTGTATGAATTAAAGTTTGTTTTATAAATGCAATTTTGAGTATTTTTTTATGATTTTTTATGCACAGAAACTGAGAAAAATGTAAAGTTTTCCTTTGTTTATATGACAAAATGAAAATTACAGCAAGCTAACACTTTCTATAATCTATCTAAAACAGAATGAAAATGACTTAAATGCTTACTTGAATATGCCTAAGATACACTTGACCTAATGTTTTATATGAAAGTTCGTTGTAAATGAGAAACCAAGAGCATAAAATTCAGTAAACAATGTATTTTAATGGAGTCAGAGATAGGAAGAAGAGAAAGTGAATAAGGTGGAATATAATCCAAAGATTATGAATCAAACCCTAATAAGATCAAGATTAAACACAAGTGAAACCCTAAGAAAATAGAAGTTTCACACATAAAGAACCCATAGTAGTCGCCAATGAAACTTTGTATCTTTATTATCAAAAGTTGTAGATTGAACAAAGTTCTAACACATTTGGACAACAAACTTCAAGGTACAAATCGACTCCGTTGAATGGGACAATACTAGTCACAACCCAAATGAACCAACCAATCACCATAGGTACTCCACGCTATCCAGTTTATCTCAATCTCCTTAGGAGGAAGAAGCAAAAGAGAAGAAAAAAGCATGAGCTCAAAATCTCAAGATCTCACACAAGAAAATCAACCCCTTCTTCTCTTTTCTTGTTACAATATATAGAACCAGAATGAGAAAAGATTGAGGGAGAGAAAGGATAAGATAGAAAATCAAAGGGAAGTAAAAATAGTAGTCTTGAAATATAGTACTCCTTTTTTGAATGAAAATAGCATGTGTATGAAGAAATTGCCCCTCCAAAAGATCACCCTCCTTCCATAATAACCACCCATAAAAGAAACTCCATGTGCATATGTTTAATTACATCTTCTAATGCACTTTTTTCATGCCTAAAATATACCCTGCAAATTTCGTAAGGACAAAATCCCCTAAAATTAAGCATTATGGAAATAGTGAGGATAAAAAACACTATGATAAGCTAGGCTAATTTTAGGAAAGAGAAACTTTTAAAATAGAAATGTAAACTCCTCTAGGCCAAGTACTCCTCAGCTAAGGTCACATGAAAAAACCCTCTTGAACATGCCAAAATGGAACTGGTCCTTAAAATTTCAAAGTGTTTAGAATGGCCTAAAACCAAACATTGATGTTGTATGGCATACTGTGTCCCCAAATGTCCAATCACCCACTAAAAATAACATTGCTAAAAACAACCCATCCACAAAATTCGATGAAACTCACACTATAGAAAATCCTCCAACTAGGTCCTCAAATATGAAATCATATTGGCAATTGGACCACTCTCCCAAAACTACTAAAAATAACAACTGCTAAAAATATAAATTTCTAAAAAACAACAGCTTCTTAGATTTTCCTAAAAACAAAACTATGATCAAAACACACAAAATATGACACTACAAACTCACCATGTTAACACCCCTCGGGGGTCTTCAACCTCCCATACTCTGATTACTACATTGAATATGTAAGTGTGAGGCACTTGTTGTAATCATATCACCTATTTACATGTGCCTCTAATGTGTCCTTTGCATGCCTCTATATAGAAATAACATGTTCAAACTCTGTCCAACTATCTATCTTTGAATAATAAATACATGTGAGCATGTACCAAGTATGAAAGGAACTCAAAGAACCATCAATGATGCATTAGTGGACCAACTAAATAATCCACCCTAGAATGTACTCACAAATAGTCAATGTAGAATGGCGAACTATATAACACTCATCTAACCCCGAATGATATCCATGAATCATGAAATGTAGATTTACACTTAGATTTATAAAGTCAAATATGGTGTTAACAATGGCTCTATATAGGGGTCAATATCCCCTTGAGAGATGTTGAGAATCCCAAAACTCTAAATGAAGTAGACATGTAAGATAAATCTCTATAACCACAAGGCCTTGCATGCATTATCTTCAAATATATGTTGAAGGGAAGATAATCATGCCCAAAACAACAACAATATGCAACCTACAACCCCACCATGCACAAATTCTCTTGATGGGATAATGAGTTGTTGTCAACCATGGGAGAACCATCTAGTCAAGGACCACTAAGGTCAATCCTTTCTAGACACAAGGGATCCCAACATTAATGCATATGGACCCCAATATAAGAGTACAATCCTACTACTTTGAATGAAGATATTGATGTCAAATAATAATAGGATAAAGAAAGGATTTTCTAAATGCAAGGTAGACCACCAATAAGGCTTGTGATCCCTGAGGTACTCAACTTATAAATCAACCCCTAAAGCAATATGTGTCATATTCAACGGGGGAAGATCCCCTAGAAGGAAAGTGATTAAAAATCTCTCCATCTAGCACAAAGCACATATATGGAGGACACAAATAAGTAACTAACGTGATGGAAATTCAAAGTACCGACTCTCAACTTAATCAACAACAAAGAAGATACTGTGAAATAAACCTAAAAGTTCATAGGAAAAATTGAACTTTGACTTAAGGGAAAGGAAAAGAACAAAACATGATTCAATCTACCTAATAGCTCAAAAATGGAACAACTGAAATATCCTATCCTAATAACTTGAACTCTTTTCTTTTTTTTTAATGTTTTTTTACTCTCTCTATTTTGTGTGTGATTTTGATACCACTCATGGGAATACATCAGATCTGCAATGATCAACATTTTTAAACAACCAATATAACCATGCAAATAAGTGATGGATCCTACATGCCTAATAAACATAGTCATATCTCTTGTGAATCCAACCATGAAATCTTTGGAGATGAAAATAAGTCTTCACATACCTCATTGTCAAACAACCAAGTTCCTCTACTAGCTTAAATCCATAACATGATTGTTCACTAGTAAATAAGGAGAAATTAAAAAGCCACATCTTTTCCGAATAGCCTCCTGAAGTACCTTTATCATCCTCATTTCAACCAGATCATGATATAATATAATATCCAATAAATGATCAAACTAAGTATCACATTAAATAACAAAAGTGCGTTGCAAGATCATTACCATATCATAAGGAGAATAATCTTTCGTTTAAACTGAAAGGTGTTCTTATAGATGCAATAATATTAAAATAGGGTCTTCATCTTGAACCAACTCATTTATATAAATGGGAAAATAAGTCTCATGCTGATCACAATCCTCATGATCAATCCACTGCACCTCCTCTTTAAATCTGCCATCAATACTAGGAAGAGTCAAAAAATCAAGAATGCAATTTGGTTCCCCATCCTCATGCTCAATGTCATAAATAGGATCCCCAATATTTTGTCAATGATCAAAGACACAAGGCCGTGTGTAAAGTTTATCATAATCCTCTTCATTCTTATAATGATCACAATATGGATCTTCATAAATATCTGCATATGGTTCTTCTTCTATATACCGTTCAACTAGGCCAACAAAACCTCTTGAATCTGGGCAACGATTAAACTTAAAAATACATGTTGAGATAAACTCAGGTTGACCAAATCAGAAAATTCTTCCCACAACTTAGAAATAAAAATAATTGATATCACCTCCTCACTCTAGAACAATCACCTTCAACCTAAACTGGAAGCTCTATTGTAGAAATTCCAAGCCTAGGTGACTATTGTCCTTATGATCTCAATTAAAAATGTAAATTCTTGAATTTAATTAATGCATAAATTAAATTTTAGACCATAGAATCAATCACACAATAGCTAGAAGCAAAAAATAGTTTTACATATACATAGGTAATTTAAAAGCGGAAGCAAAAAATAGTTTTACATATACATAGGTAATTTCTCCTTCAAAATCAACTTTTCATTCCTTCGAAAGCTTAAAAGGTAACCTCCATAATTTTCTAAAATCCAACACCTACATGGATATCTAAATTACCCTAAACCTGAGTTGTATGACCTGCTTGAGAGAGGTACGAAGGACTAGGAAACAAAACAAAACTTGATAGCTAAACTATTGTATGGCTATATAGATTGCATATTACAAACTATACGATGCAGACTGTATGAATCCATACTACTGTACAGATTCCATACAACTGCAATTGTATTACTGCCCTATACGAACTCTTCCTGTTGTATGACCTACCTCTTTCTCTGATTTGCCTCTCTCTCTCTCTCTCTCTCTTTCTCTCCTAGTTGCTCCCTTGCTCGTCTATTCTATTGTGTCTAAACTCTCTATCTTGACTTGTCTTTATACTTTTAACTTAAACCATAATGTACCAAAACCCTAATCTCTTAATGAGATCTACAATTGAGATTAATTTGTAGTATAAGTTATAAATGCATGAAATACACTTTATTATACTCAACAACTAAATATAAGACTTCTCACTTTTTACTAAAGTGAATTACAAAATAGAATTAGTTTTCAAAATATATCGAACCACTTCCAACACACTCAAACTAAATCTGTGTGGAAGTTCTTGTTTGAGATATATTTCTCAACACTCCCTCTTAG